>JAPKID020005243.1:0-11228 GCA_026931265.2 Tropidonophis doriae | reverse complement strand
CTCCCTCTCTCTCTCTCTGCCAGCTCCATTCCCTCTTTCTCCCCCCCCCCAGAGCTCTTAAGTTGCCTTGATGCTGACCCTGACTCCCACACCTCCTCCTCATCTGATTCAGCTGTTGGAGGGGCCGATGGCCGACAAGCCACAACAGTGCTCAATTGCCATTTTCCTTGTGCATTGGCTGATTGTTCAGGTTGTCTTCTTTTTAATCTGGCACTGCCCAGAGAGGATGTGGAGTCCTATCATCCAATCCCACCATGCTTCCTTAGCAAGTATATGCAATATTTGCCAGAAAGACTTCTCCGTATATGCATTCTACTGGGAGTTCACTCTTTGCCTGGAAATGGGCCTTTCTATCCCTGAATAGACCTGGAAGAACAAAACACTCCTCCAGTCAGATGCCTTCTCTGTCCTTGTGAGAGGAGAATACTGAACAATTACAAAGTCCTCACACATTCAATTACAAAGTCCTCACACATTCACACATTCATGAAACTGAACGTGTAATCCTTAATTTACGTTTTATTTATTATTTTTGAAAGATATCTACAGCAGTGTTGACTATTGAGATCCCAACATTGACTACAAGCCTTACAATAGCAACACAGAATAACCATCCTCAAATTAGTTCACATCACGCAGTGTCTGAAGGAGTAGAGGAGTAAAGCAAGGAGTCTTGCTATTGCCTTTCTTTCTTCTTTCTCCTGAAAATCTAATATTGGAATCCCAAAAAGAAATGAAGGATCGTGGAGCTGGGCTGCATGCTTAGAGTAGCAGTGAAAATTATAGTTTGTTCTTATAGAGGAATCCTCTGTAGGGTCACTGTGTCTGAGCAGGAATCTATTTATAAGGAGAAGATATCTTTGGATCTAAATCAAGGTCTTATAGCTGTGAACTAGTTCTGTAGAAGCTGTTAAACATTTTATAAATAATGCACCGGCCACGCTTGTACAATATTAACCAAGAAATGTTTTATCAGCTAGATCAAATAAGAGAATACCAATGGGGGCCCCACATCTGGAAAAAACAATATGCCCTGATCCCTATTGGTGGGAGGGAGGGTGAGAATATTGCAATTAAAGCTCAGATTGTTTGGATGATTTATTTTCCTTTTTTAAAAAAATATTGTAACCTTTTTCTCTTTGTCTTTGCACGGAGATTTTGCGGAAATAATATGCTGAAAGCACGGAGTGTATGAAATGATATCTATGTAACTCACGCCACCTTTAATAGAAGAATTGTTAATTTTTCTATGAAGCCTTGGTGCGGCCTGCACCCCTGATATAGATGCCTTCAAAATATTTCCAGTATATCTTCTTTACCCTTTTCCCAAGAAAAAATTGTAAAACCAATAAAACTTTTTTAAAAATGAGAATACCTGGTGGCATCTACAAACTACGGGGTAGTTTGTAGATGCCACCAGAATAAAGCAAATCTGGTTTATATATTTTGAACCAGCGTAAATGACTAGAACTGCAGTCCTTACTTTTGGCTATGGAGATATCAGCTGTATAAAACAGAGGAGTTACTGGTTCAAATGTTTCTGCTCCAGCTTTGTCAAAAGTGTCCATCACTCATGCCTGTCATTCATATTGTCATAACCCTAGTGCCTTTCACGTTAAAAAAAAAGCAGCATGGAAATTGAGCTACCAAAAATAAAAGAATTAATAAACTATACAACTGGGTCATGCCTTGTGTGGAAGATGGAATTAAAAAGGAGATCCCAATTGATGAAAATAATCTATTTTTTCCCCAAGAACACATTTCATTCAGACATCGGCAATCACTGTTTCTAAACCTGAATGGTTCCTCAGCTGCACAGTCACTCTTAATTTTCAAAACAGTCCTTCTGCTATGGCCGGTTGAGCCACTGAGGTGGATTTTCTCCTCTAGCACATTGTCTGGTTTCTATCCCCACCTTTTCCATTGATAACCTTTACGACCTTTAAAAAAATTATTTATTCTCTTTGGGAAAAAGAGGTCTTGACAGCTGAACCGACCATAGTACAAAAATATAGGAGAGAACAAGATCACGAAGCTTGGTACGTTGAATATTCTTTGTCCTGTTGCACTGGTCAACTCAGAACACTCAAACTTGACAACACGAGGACAAATCTGACATAATTCAATCCAATTATCTGAAATTATACAGCATTAGGGAGAATACTATGCTATACAAAGCAAATGAGGCTCAAAGGATACATATGGTTATCCAAAACTAAAATTTCCCTAATGTTTCATCATATATTTTTTAGATTGCAGTGCTGGATAAACATTCTTAGGCAAGAGCAGATCTCTTCTTCAGAGGAGGGAGAAAGAAGCAGAGGTCTGCCATTAAGGGATTATCCAAATTTACGTTCACTATCCAAGGAGACTCTTTCAAGACCCTTGCCTTCTAACAACAAAGTTCTAACAACAGAAATGACAGTTGTATTGCAAGCTGTGCTGTGGGTTATAGGAATGAAGCCAGACCCCAAAACCTTCCAGATCTTAAACAGAAGTAGAAGGAGAAACAGTGGATTTTTCCATCTGACATAGCTTTAGCTAAAGCAGTTCATCCATTTATAGAGGTGCCTTATGGATCCTTTCTAATAGGATGGCTCTGTAAGAGGAATTAAGAGCATTCAACTATCTCATTCAATATTGAAGAAATTGTGATCTTGAGTTGGATTCAAGTCAACAGCTAAATATTGTTTCTGTATATAGCAGTAACATCAGAGTCTAGAACCAAACAGAACCATGGTTGCTGGATAATGACATCATCGAGATGATTTGATTGATACCTCATTATGCTACAACATCATAGCACAGGGAATAACTAGAGAACACTCTACAATTTTATGTAACAGAGTGCTTTCTTAGACTTCTATAAGCTTGCCCTGAATTTATAATGAAACACACAGAACTCTCATAAACATCTGAAAAAAAAAAGAAACATCACATTTGAATAATTTATTGTTGCTGGCTGTGTGAGCATGCTCAGTTTCATTCTGAGAAGTCTTGTGCCATCTGCTGGTCCTCAGCTGTAATTGGTAGCTGCAGATGCTTGAATTACTGCCCAGCTTGACTGTGACTTGAGGCGTTTCCTCATACTTATATTGCCAGTCTAAGTATGGGTTCCCTACTGTGTCAAGCAATTCTATTGCCGTAGACCCATAATAAAGATTTTTTAAATGTGAAAATTAGTCTTTGGTGAATAGGAATTATTTTCCTAGCTGCTGGAGATACTCAGGTAAAAGGCAGTGACATTTCACATGAGTGGGTCATTGTGTTATTGTTAACACTCAGCTATTATTGCTGCATACCCAGCAGTCGGCACAGATGTTACCCACTTTTTATCACTTAAGAACAAAGAGGTAATTATATTTAACCTTTTTCTCCCCAAGAAATCTAAACAATAAAATGTCACAATAGTGTGTTCAACAGTCAGCGATATAAATATTTATTTAAGTAGCAGCAATAATTCACCGGATGCAAAAGGGGGTCCTAACTAATTCAGAAGCTGACTTGAGCCATTGTCAAAGAGCATACTTTGAGTAGCTTACTCCCTTTCTCAGTCTAGAACTGGAGTGAGATACGTTTCAGATTGTCAAATCTTTCCCAATGGGTTATTTGAAGAGATGCAGGTAGCAATCTCTGTAGACACACAAATATCAGAAAATTTACAGAAATCTAACTTCAGATATATGTCTTGTAGATCAAGGGTAGGTAATCAGACATGTTGCAATTCAGAGTATAAATATGTCTTGAAGATATATTACAGTTCCTATATCACCTTTTTAATGTATTAAAGATACAGTCATGCTACTTCAAATGACCCTCGCCTCCTCAGAATTAATGAAAGTCTTCCTTGGACATCTTTTGACAAATACACTCATGCTAGTTCTGTGCCAGGCTGAAGCATTTTGCTGTTGTAAGCCAGGGAATGCCATATATCAAGCATTCTGCCCAAATGCTCTCGTCCACTTTTCACACCTGTTCCTGCCATTTGTTCTTCATTTGACAAATATTTCAGGAAAAATAGGGTGGCGCGAGAGTTTTGAGATTCCCAGAGCGTCTCTGCAGGAGAGACTGTAGGATTAGCACAAGAATCTATCACTTTTTCCATTCTTTGATACAGTGAAGTTAACAGACAAAATGAAATCCTAGCAATAAATGCTGGCATTTTCTTTTCAAGGTTAGTTTTTCCCCCCTTTATTGATGATTAAGCACATGCTTTGAGACTGGAAAGCAGCATCAGATTTGGAATTCTGTGTTTCATTTTTGGGTTGCAATTTAACCACCTCGCTCTGAAATTCCTCTGCAAATAATGTAGTCAATTCTGTTGCTAACAGAACTGGCAGATGTCTGGAAAGAACGAGATGACAGCACCTTATATATTCTCTCAGTGCTGTTGATCTCAAACAATATACCAGAAATCATTTGATGAAAACCAGGCTTGGGGCAGAAGGCTTCAAATGACTTGAAATAATTTACATGAAATGAGATATCAAGAGTTCCAGGGATGAAAAAAAAATATCAAAATGGAGCTGAAATTCAGGGCTTGTTTGATTGAAATTGTATTGTTCGACAGACCGAGATGGTTCCTTCAGGCAGCTATTACTAAAAGTCACAAAATTGTTAGTTACTATAGTGAATAATCATAGTGGGAGTTATTTTTGAATAAACATGTATCTATACGTATATGCTATGCTAATCATTTATTACTATTCATCTTAAATGTCCTCTTCTCATTATTTCCTGCACATAAAGAAAATATCTCATTTTTTTTCTTCCCTTGCTGTCTAATGCTTTGCAGATTTGACAGTGGTTTTGACACAAACAGAGATAGATATGGGGAAGGGTTCTGTTGTGCTCAGATCAGAATCCCCCACTCAGGTGCTCTAGGATGGGCAGGTGAACTCATACCATACACATTATCACCTTCTTTAATAATATGCCTTTTTTCCTGGGCTGACACTGTAGCTGGGCAATCCAGGAAGATGCATGTTTGAGAAGACACCATTAGCAATGATGCTTTGGAGCAGGTTGAGGATGTCATTGGCTGTTGCACAGTTCAAAGGGATTTGATAGTACATTTATGGTCAACATCTTGATGTTTTTTAACCTCTTCCTGTAGATGCCCGCTGTTTCTGCTGTTGTCTTCTTGCTGTTATTATTGTTATTTCCAGGGGGAAAGTTGCTTATTCTATCTCACAGGCTTAAACTCAAGGTTGACTGTAGACTAAGCCTGAATAGTGACAGGCTTAGGGGTACCATACTTTAAGGGAGGCCAAAATTGAAAAGACTTCCTAACGAGACAATAATAATAGACACAATAAAAAAGCAGTAACTTGCACTTTGTGAGTAACAAGCCAATTCAACGATTAAATGTGATTTCAGAAAATTGTTTTCATAGGACGACTATGGGTGCTGATGTAATTAAAATGACTGACTGTATAAATAGGGTGAAAATGTCTGAGGGGAAAAAAACCCCAGTCTTAGTGTAAAGTTCAAAAACTTGAAGAAAGAAAGGAGAAATTCCTAACAAAATTAGAAGCTGAGCCAAACCGTAGGGGGTGCCAGATAATAACTGTGCCTAGACTGCCAAAATGTCTAGAGCAGGCCCTGCCTAAACTATTTCACTGGGCCTTGACTTGGATGTGAGGGATGTATCACAAAATATTGGGAGCTGCTTCAGCAGGGAAAACAAAACCTGATTGTTTCATTTCCAGAAAATAATTAAGAGGGAGAACATTAGAATCAAATAGCTGCAGTACCTCTGAGTTAATATTTCTGTATGGCGCAATAAACAAAGCAGATGCAAATCTTTCCCTATTGTAAAAGGTGAAATAGTGACCTAGCAAATCTATGATCACTATAGTTCCTCATCATTTGCAAGAATGGTATCACCTGAAAAAGTCCTTCTTTCATGCCTTCATTGCAAATATATTGCTGTATAGGATTTGCCTTACAGTTACAGAATATGTTTATAGTTATCACATTCATCACTTCTTTTCGAAGCCAAACTTGCCACCCGGATATTTGGGTAATATATACTTGGAGATAGCAATACACAAATCAATTTCCATTTGACCTACCACTGTTTCATCTTGTAATGTGTTAAAATCCTCATGAAAATAAATTAACCTTTTCCTCAAAGCAAATTTGCTCAGCATATTCTCTTCCCCCCCCCCCCCACAAAAAAAATTGGCATTTAATAAACAATATTTCAAAGCAGGTTTTTTTTTTTGAGAGGGTTCATTGCATGGCACATTCCCAACCCCTGATCCCATGGTTGCCTCTTGGGTTTTGTGCAAATTGAATGGAGAGAGCCTGTGTTGCTTCACATTTTAATGGAATCATTCACAATGGAACACACAACCAGCCTTGCCAATCCGAATCCTGAGAACAGATGAAAGCACTTTTGAAGAGCAATAGGCTTGTTGCCTTTTGCTGGAAAACAGACATCAATCAGGTAAAAAGCAATGTTAAAAGGATGCTAGCAGCCATCAATAAATGATTCCAGACTTCTGCATACATTCTAACTTCTCATTCATTCCACCTTTTACTATGCTATCAATACTTGCGGGATCACATCCTGCCCCATACATCCCTTCGGCCGATTCGCTCACACGGAGAGGGACTTCTCCGGGTGCTATCCACTAGGCAATGCCAGCGGGCGACGCCCAGAGGAAGGGCCTTCTCTGTGGTGGGCCCGACCCTCTGGAACGACCTACCCTAGCATTGATTTTAGCACTGTGATAATTTAATTTGGTTTTAATATTTGTATTTTGTATATTGTTGTATTTATTAGATTTAATTTCCTGTGCACTGCCCCGAGTCCCCATGGGGGAGAGGAGGCGGTCTATAAATTTAATAAAATAAATAAAATAAATAAATACTTCCGGGTGGATTAATACTCATTCTACAGTGAAGGAAAGAACATATGCCTGTTGAGAAAAAATGCAGTCTTGGTTTTAGAAGATTGCTAGGGATAAATATCTACTGGATTTTACTTTTATCAGGTCTTCCTTCACTGTTAGAGACACAGTAAGAATAATGCTATAAGGAATATAATATCTCATCTATTTTTAGTTGCTATTCATTTTTTTAGCATGGCACCATTACTTTAGTCGTATAAAAAATGTCTTTTCCACATTGTGTTGCTATCACTACCTGTTCATGAAGATCATAAGGACTTCTCCTATTCCTATTTTTAAGCAACCTTTTTATTCCAGAATATAAAAGACATTTTGCAAGTAAGGAATTGTTAAGTACAATGTAATGATATTATTCTCTCTTCAGGTTTCTGAGCTTCCCTAGATATATGGTTAAACCAGGTTCTGTTTTTACAATTAGTCCTCAAATAGTTTTGCTGTACTTCTTGCATTATTACAATTAAAAAAAATAAGTATGGACCTCAATACTCTTTTGAAGAACTATAGCTTCACATTTTCACTTAGTGCAAATTCAAACAACCAGACTGTATCCGGGTGAATAGAAATTAAATGTCCCCATTCAGACTGTCCTTCTTTTGCGCATGCAATGGAGTTTTTAAAATTAAACTAGAGGTGATAGTCTACCAGTTCAGACCAGATGGCCTGAACTGGTAGCAGAAATCACGGGTGGCTCCATCCACCCACACTGGCTCTCTTAAATCCCATTTAAGCCATTATATTTTGTCAAAAGCGCATGCGCAGAAGGATCTGTTCATGCGCGAAGATGGTGCGTGCATGCGAAACAAGTACGCACATGCTCACCTTTGCAAAATGGTAGGGAAGGTAAGTGGATACTGCATCCAGTTTTAGTCACCACGATGTAGAAAAGATGTGGAGACTCTAGAAAGAGTGCAGAGAAGAGCAACAAAGAGGATTAGAGGACTGGAGACTAAAAAAAATGAACGGTTGCAGGAATTGAGTATGCCTAGTTCGATGAAAAGAAGGACATGGGGAGACATGATAACTGTATTACGATATCTCAGGGGCTGCCCCAAAGAAGAGGGAGTCAAGCTATACCCCAAAGCACCTGAGGGCAGGACAAGAAGAAACGGATAGAAACTAATCAAGAAGAGAAGCAACCTAGAACTAAGGAGAAATTTCTTGACAGAACAATTAATCAGTAGAACAACTTGTGAATGTTCCAACACTGGACATTTTAAAGAAAAGATTGGATAACCGTTTGCCTGAAGTGATGTAAGGTTTCCTGCCTGAGGAGGGGGTTGGACTAGAAGACCTCCAAGGTCCCTTCCAACTCTTATTCTATTCTATTCACCCAGCAAATCCCAAAACCAGTTGCTAATTATAGAATCATCAGACTAGAAGGAAGCTTGGAAGTCTTCAAGCAGGGGGTTGGGCTAGAAGACCTCCAAGGTCCCTCTCTATTCTGTTCTGTTCTATTCTATTCTATTTTATTCTATTCTATTCCTCTCTTCTCTGCCCCCCTCAATTAAAAAAAACAAATGTCCCTATGATGGAAGCGTAATCTCAATTCTTTTTAAGAAGTATGAAATATAAATAAATAAATTCCGTTTCATCCTGTGCACGGAACATCCCTGCCTTGAATGAATCCTTGAATATATGCAGTCTTCCCACCTTGGAGTGGTATAGTCCTGCACTAAAAGTATAACACACAGGAGTTGCCAATCAGCTATTTTCCAAGGCCAGACAAAGAATAATGGATGGAAACTGTTCAAGTAGAAATTTCCAGACAGTGAGAACAATCAATGAATGGAACAGAGGTTGCCTTCAGAAGTTGTGGGAGCTTCATCCCTGGAGGCTTTCAAGAACAGACTGGACTGCCCTCTGTCAGAAATGGTGGAGAGTCTCCTACTTGGCAGGGGGTTGGACTAGATGACCTACAAGGTCCCTTCCCACTCTGTTTATCTGTACCAGACCACCGAACCTGCTTCAAACTTGTTTACTTTTGTTCAAAAGAGTGAAGAGAGGGCAAGACCTGACGGGCAGCCTTTTTTTCTAAAAATACAAACAGCTTTCAAAAATGGGCCTCGGTCTATTTATAACGCAGACACCGAGGTCTAAAAATAACGACGCGCCTTAGTTCCTCGCTAAATATCTCCAGAGCTTCAGTGCTTTTTACAACCTCTTCTTTTGTTCTGCAGGTTTCCAGGCACCATCACTCATTTCTCTTTGTGAATATGACTCCAGGTGTCAATTAAAACCAGGACTTAACTAGGGCAAAGAGGTAATGGGGAGAAAATCAAATTTTCCTCTCTTGGAATAATAGCTTCCAAGAAAGACTTTTCGGATGTAGAGTTTTTCCTGTCTAAGAGCTGGAAGGGATCTTGGAGGCCTTCTAGCCTTCTAGCCAACCCGCTACTCAGGCAGGAGACCCTATGGAAAGAAGGAAAGAAAAGGCGTAGATTTCCAACCCCCTTTGGTGTAGTAGAATGTGATAAGAGAAAGAGTGCAGAGAAGAGCAACCAAGAGGATTAGGGGACTGGAGGCTCAAATATATGAAGAACGGTTGCAGGAACTGGGTATGTCTAGTTTAATGAAACGAAGGACTAGGGGAGACATGATAGCAGCCTTCCAATATCTCAGGGGTTGCCCCAAAGAAGAGAGAGTCAAGCTATTCTCCAAAGCACCTGAGGGTAGGACAAGAAGCAATGGGTGGAAACTAATCCAGGAGAGAAGCAACCTAGAACTAAGGAGACATTTCTTGACAAGGAGAACAATTAACCAGTGGAACAGCTTCCCTCCAGATGTTGTGAATGCTCCAACACTGCAAGTTTTTAAGAAGATGTTGGATAACCATTTGTCTGAAGTGATGTAGGGTTTCCTGCCTGAGCAGGGGGTTGGACTAGGATTAGGATTTATTGGATTTATATGCCGCTCTTCTCCCAAAGGACTCAGGGCGGCGCACAACATAAAAATGCATATTACAAAAGTTTTTTAAAAAAGATTAAATAGTAAATCCAATAACCAATTGACAATTTACAATAAAATTTAAAATTCAATTAACAATTAAAATTAATAGTTTATTTTACTCAGCTTGCTGGAAGAGCCAGCAGTTTTGTCCGCGCCGGAAGGACTAGAAGACCTCCAAGGTCCCTTCCAACTCTGTTATCTCCAATCACAGCTCTGTGATGTGTCAATGAAATATTCAGCTGACGAAATATGCAGAGGAAACAGATTCCTGATCATAGCTCTATCCAGATATTGGCTGAGCTCCAAGCCCATGCCTAGCCACATTTTCCCCCTTAGCCTTTGGTGAACAGGAACCAATTCAGCAGTCTGGGGAATTCTTGAGCCATTGACTATTGCAGGATTGCTCTGAGAGGAACCAGGAAAAGGATATGCTTTTATGACAATATGTCCGATAATGCACAGCACATCCAGCCAGGCAGTCTCCTCTGCAAAGTTCTGCTTCCATTTGCCTTCCTAATGCCAGAGTATTTTCCTCTCTCCTGTGCTTCTCAATGGGGGAAGGAAAAAAAAACCCCACCGTGGCAAGCTAGAAACCAGTTGCCAAATCATAGCTCTGTGCAGCCACCCGGCAACTGTGCCAAGAAACAAGCTTCATTTTTTATTTTATTTCAAGCTGTACAGTTTAATCGAATGGCCACTTGCAATGGGATAGGGTAAGGTAAAGGTTCTCCTGGCACATAGGTGCTGGTCGTTCCCGACTCTAGGGGGCGGTGCTCACCTCAGTTTCAAAGCCCAAGAGCCAGCGCTGTCCGAAGATGTCTCCATGGTCATGTAGCTGGCATGACTCAACACTCGAAGGTGCACAGAACGCTGTTCCCTTCCCACCAAAATTTGTGGTTCCTATTTTCCTACTTGCATTTTTTACGTGCTTTCGAACTACTTGGTTGGCAGAAGCTGGGACAAGTCAGGGGAGCTCCCTCGGTTACGCGGCGCTAGGGATTCGAACTGCTGAACTGCTGACCTTTCTGATCGACAAGCTTGGCGTCTTAGCCACTGCGTCCCTTTATAGTTAGTTTACTTTATTGTCATTGCACCTCGTACAACAAAATTAAATGCCATTCTTCAGTGTCCATTATACATACATCCTTCACATTCTATATTGAATTGAAAACCCTTGATATCTATATATATAAAAATATAACAAGAGATTGTTCAAACCCGCTAAGCTCCGAAAGTACTGCACCAATGGCTTCCAAATTTTCACACAACGTTCCTTTCAAGTAGGGCACCAATGAGATAGATAGATAGATAGATAGATAGATAGATAGATAGATAGATAGATAGATAGATAGATAGATAGAT
>JAPKID020005242.1:0-11229 GCA_026931265.2 Tropidonophis doriae | reverse complement strand
GGTCCGTGATTGTATGAAGGTTGGGGGGCAGGTCATTCCAGAGGGCGGGGCCTGCCACAGAGAAGGCTCTTCCCCTGCGGGTCACCAGCCGGCATTGTCCGGCAGACGGCACACTGAGGAGGCCTTCCCTGTGGGAGCGGATAGGTCGAAGGGAGGTATGTGGTAGGAGGCGGTCCCGCAAGTAACCAGGACCCATGCCATGGAGTGCTTTAAATGGTTACTAACACCTTGAAGAACACCCCGAAAGCCACAGGCAGCCAGTGCAGCTCACGCTTATAATATATAAGAATATATTATAAGATATAAGAATATAAAAATACTCTACTCTACTCTACTCTACTCTACTCTACTCTACTCTACTCTACTCTACTCTACTCTACTCTATAATATAATATTGTTAACTCACCAGAATGAGAAAGGCTAGAAAGTTAGAAAGAACCCATCAGACGTTTAGCCCAAACTGTTGCTCCACATAAAAAATCCTGCCAACATTTGGGAACAATTCCAGACTCAGTCTGAAGGCCTTTGGTGATGGCCCATATAATACCATACTCCTTTAGGATATTGATTACACTCTCCAATGTTCCCTTACTATTTTGCAAATTCCATATGTATCATTCAGGCTCATTCAAGTTAGGCCCATCTTTGAGACAATAGAATTCAACTGTTTGTCTTTCTTAGTGTAAGTAATAAGATCCAGAGAGTGAAGTTTATAAAAGAAATTCTTAGGTTATGTGGAGAGAGATGGGGATGAGTTGAAAATAAAATAATGAGATTGGAAGTCCAAATCTAAGTGAGAAAATGAACCTTCAGTCTTCTCTTCTCCAGGCTAAACACATTGTAGGATCGACTGGAAAGAGGCCAACTGTAGGGCAACTGCTGAAGCAGGCATGATTTACTAACCTGTGCAAGGAAATATTTCGCACACCTTGGGTACACCTTGGTGCGGTGGAAATCTGTTTGGCCACTAAACAACTATTGTTTAAGGAATCTCTTTATGACATTGTTTAATATTCTATGAAATGATAGGATTGGGGCAGTAGAGCAAATTTCAGAGATAACCTTGCCCTCTGCTCCTACCCAGGGTGTTTTTACAAGCTGGTGCTTGGAATAGCTCTTTTTTCTTCTTTAAAACTTGTACGCTGCCCGCAGCTACCACCGCAGCAGCAACATGCTTGTTATTTTGGAGGCTTTTAGCTAATCTGAGAAATGAGGATAGCTGTGTGTGCTTTGGTGAGCAGGATGCCTCTTATGATAGAAATTAATTTTAAAGGGCTCCTGCTGTTGTTTTCATGTCTAGGGGAGGGGGGGACAAAGCTATAGATCTCTGGAAATTGAGCTTTAACAATGCTGGTGATAATATGTAGCTGGAGCCTCGGGCTCTTTTCCTTCTGAAAACAAACTCAACACAACAACCAAGAATTATTATAACCTGTTACAGGCTGCTCTGTTGTTGCAGGTTGGACCTAGCCTCGACCTTTAAATTGGTCTTTTCGGATCCAGAGTTAATGTAATAATCCAGCTGTTTTATTCCCACCTGTAAATAGTTCAACATTTGTTATATTGTATAATGCACCCTTTCCACTGTTCTATTGTGCTGTGCCATTAACTTACAGGAAGTTTTTCTTCTTCTAAGAAAATATCTTTAAATTAATGTTTGGAATCTGCAGTGTTAACTTAAATCTTGAGGCTGCCTATTTCTCCTTTTAAATAAGAGGTACAATGGCTACAGTAGCTCCCCTGGAAAGCGAATCTACCTTCCATTTCTCAGTCAAAATAAGTGTATGAAATGAGAATGATATTCACTTTCTGACTTTGGTTAAGGCTGTATCTGGAGCCATGGTGGTTCAAAGTTAGAATGCTGTATTGCAGAATTAGCCTGCAATACTACTTTCTAACCATTGCACCCGTTCAACAGTTCAGTTGTCACCGGCTCAAGGTTGACTCAGCCTTCTCTCCTTCTGAGGTTGGTATAATAAGGATCCAGATTGTTGGCGGCAATATGTCGACTCTGTAAACTGGTTAGAGAGGACTGTAAAGCACTGTAAAGCGGTGTGTAAGTCTAAGTGCTGTTGTTATCTTTAAGGGATTTGAGGTAAAGCATTCTTTGTATTTAGGATCAGCAAAAGGTATAGGCAGCTTCTAATTTGACCCTGAACAAAAATCTTCATTAAGTTCTTTCTCTTTCTCTCTCTCATTTAAAAGATGCAAAAAAAGATGCAGATTTTAAACTATCAAATGAGTGGGGAGGAAAGACATATTTAATCTTTTTTTTGTTTTTGCAGAGAAGTTGCCTCCACAGATGGGATAGATGGCGTATTTCTCCTCTGTATATCCACTGTCCATTCTCTGCGTACATATATGCAGGTAATGCTTTTACGAGACATTATTCCAGGCTCACGCAGAGGTGTGGCGCTAGGGAGATTAAACTGTTTCTGTTATGTCTGTTCAGAAAATATCTTTTATCTGGTAAGCTTCAGGCTGATTGCAAGAAGAGTTTTTTTTAATACTTAGCGATGGAGGAACACAGGGGCTTTCAGCTGCTCAGAAGAGTAGATTATGTTGAGAGAGTATGGCTACTTAATTATGCATTTTGTTTCGTGAGGCATACAATCAGTCAACCCCTTCCAGAAATTTAAAATTTCCCCCATGGCTAAAAGTGTTAAAGACTGGATTTTTTTTTTAATTGCTTCTGTTGCTTATCAAAATGGAAGCAGAGAGAGCAGCAAATAGCCTGGGAAACATAATGGAGATCTGAGCATGCTTCTGCCGAAATTGTACAGCTGCCGGTAGGAAGTAGTTTATCCTAACAAATTGGCAGCAGATTGACTACCTGGTGGGTAATTCTGCATCCAAGGATAGCAGAAAAGTTCAGAGTAGGGGGGTGAATGGAAAGTTTTTATGCTGATAGAGGCAGCTTTGAAATGTCGATCAGAAGGGCCTCAATGTTGCGCCAAGACTTTGGGGCTCAGGTACATGTATTTTTCTGCATCTATGGCTTCTCTCAATGAAATTGCAACTGTCTCTCCGGTTGGTGATGAAACTCGATCATAGTATCTCCAATTTAGATGTTCCTTTCCATGGGGGCAGCTTAATGACCTTATTCCTGCAATTCAGAATATTCAGGAATTTCCAGAATATTAGTGCTTTATCAGTTACAAAAATATTTAACTACAGAAGATATGTTTTTCATACGCAAATTAAACCCTGATTACAACATTATAAAATACTTGATTGGACTTTGTAGATTTCTTTCTTTCCTTTTTTCCACTCTCCCTCCATTTCCTTCCTAATGGTAGCTCTTTGATTTTTTTGTTTTAAGATTTTATGTAAAACATATACTAAGAGTCAAAACTGGAGGATATATGGATTAACTTTCAAAAATTATTTGATAGCATATATTGGATTTGATAGTACTCTGCATTACATTGCTCTATCCAGTTCAAGTTCTCTCAACAGAGGTAATAATTCTACTGAATTTTCCTTGTCAACAAGCAGGGCAGTTGAGTATATAAAATACTCAAGTATATAAAATACTCAATTAGAATAAAGAAGAGTTTCATTAAAACTCTTTTCTCCTCATTTCAATACAGATAGTCCTAGACTTACAACATTCAATAGGGAATGTCAAAGTTACAACGCTGAAAAAAGTGACTTATGACTGTTTTTCATACTTATAACTGTTGCAGCCTTCCCATAGTTACATGATCAAAATTTGGATGCTTAGCAACTGATATGCATTTATGATGGTTATAACGAGTTTGGACTTGAAAGCAAAGGCAATGGCCAGATTCACTTAACAAATGTGTTACTATCTTAAAAAAAAGAAGTAATTCACTTAACAACCATGGCAAGAAAGGTTGTAAAATGAAGCAAAATTCATTTAAGCAGCTGCCATCCTTAGCAATGGAAATTTTGAGCACAGTTGTGGTTGTAAATCAAGGATTATCTGCATCTGGATCCAAAGCAATATTTGGTGTAAGGCTATGGCAAGAAACCAAATGACAAGGAAGTCAAGTAATGTTTGTAATATTTTGCCCCTGTAATTTTAAACAGTTGAGTTGAAATGAATTTTATAAATCAGTCTTTAAGATCTAGTACAATCCATACAAGTCAAGTCATAAATATTGTACCCCTGGGTAAACATTATATAGGATAGCAGCATTAATGCACTAACAGAGGTATGTCACATAAAGAAATACTGTACCTCTTTCCACAGCAACAAGAAACTTAACTAAAACTAAATCAAAACACAACCTAGGAACAATGACATCCTCAATACTGTTCCCTCAATCCACCTTATTATTCTGATTCTATCTCACAAGTCTACACATACACACACACACACACAGACATACAGGGATGGGGGAATTAATGAGAACTATTTCCTTAAAACACATTAAATATCACTGTCAAAATGTATAATTCTTCATTAAGAATAAATGAGAGTGTTAAATATTCATGAATTGTTGCTCACGTTATATAATTAATCCCACGGTCTGTGTGTCCAAAAGCATTTAGAATGTGAAGAGCTGAGAAAATGTTGTGGCAGAACGATCATATTTTAAAAGATGCTGTTGAAATCAAAGGAAAGAAACATTTTAGATCTTAAACATTTACAACAGCTTCTAATTTTTTCCCCTAGTACTTAATAGATATGCCAAGATACATCCACAACCTTCTCTCTGTATTTCTTCCAAAAGAACCTTAATAGACACAAATTTTCTATTGTTAAAATGTTATGCTTATTATCTGGGTGCCAAATGGAATGGTATGTGGAAAAGACCTTGGGAGACAGAGGGAAGAGTTGCTGCCTAGGGAGTGATCAGATAAGAGAGGACAGAGCCCTTTCTGGCAGAGGACAGCTTCATAATGGGTGGAGAATGAAATTCAGAAAGGACCCTCTTTTGTGTTTTCAGATAGCTGAAATATTGCTCGGTCAACCTTATACATATACTCAGAAATAAAATGTCAGCCTTGCAAGATTGGTGTCAGCCTTGCCAGGTAGACCAGACAGCAAACAAGACCAGGTGAGCTAATACTACTCTATTGCAAGGCTACATTAATAGTATCTTGCAAGTTTGAAAATACAAATATCCCGCCCTCTCTTTTGCAGCCTGAGAAGTTGGGGAGGGTCCCTTCCCCAACTTCTCTTTCTCCAGCTGTTATGCAGATGTATGCTATATATTCTCTTATTTGACCATTCCCTAGGCAACCTCAGTGTCCTCCTGCCTCCATCTCCCAAAGTCTTTTTCACATATTATTACATCCAACATGGGATTGGTATTGTTATTGATTTTAATAGCTGAAAAATTTGCACAGTCTTGTACATCTACTCAGAAATAAAGTGTTCTTTCAAGTGAGTAAATGCATCTATGCTTGCAGCCAACATAGCAGTATTATTCAGATATAAATCTCATAGCAGTGGTCAGTTTTTTAAAAAGCCACATAATCCAATCCAATTCTCCTAATGTGCCCAGAACCATTTTTCTTCAAGAACTAAAATTACAGCAGAATGTTACTGATTTTAATCCTTAAGCCAACTATTACATTAAATCAAGAGTTATGGAACTAGCACCACAGGTACCAGTGCACCAATAATTTCTTCACTTGGGGTGATAGAATATCTTGGGAAGAAAAAGAGGTTAGTGGAAAGTGACCTTACCTGTTTCCTTTTAGTAGGAAATGTTCTGATTTGGACCCAAAGCCAAAAGCCTGCTTTGGAGCAGAGAAGATGCCCAATTGCCCATGTTGGTAGATCTTTAAATCAGCTTTTGTTGGGTACTTTTGTTGGGTTGTTCAGAAGCTACATGATTCTAGGAAAGTGCACATTGGAGTTAAGATGCTATGCAAATGCTAGGCTGCAAGGCACTTTTTCAAACCTGCTGTTATTTTCTCAACCCCACAGTCTTTTTTTTCAAAGTAAACAAGCCTAGGAAAAGTTATTAAGATGCCACTTCAAAGAGGAGTGGCACAGCCCACTGGAAAACCTCTTCGGCTTCTGATCTGAAATGCAACATATTCCTTTCTCGCTAACAGATTTTTTTGAATGACCACAGCAGCCGGGTTGTAGAGCATCTGTAACATGCTCTTGAGATTTGAAAAATAGTAATTACTCTCAAGAAGTGATTTTCTATCACCAAGAACCTTTGTACAAGTTTGTATTATGCATCAGTTGCTTGTAAGGGTCACTTCCCAAATGAATCACTGCAAAAAAAAATAAATCATTTACATGTAGCTACTCATAAAGAGCATCCAGAAGATTCATCTACTGGCACAAAATGGGGTGGCATAGGCAGTTATGTGTGCTCCAATATCTCTGCATGCTAGACCGGTACATAGTGAGCTACATTGGTTGCCCGTTTGGTTTTCAATCTGGTTCAGGGTGATAGTTTTGACTTTTAAAGTCGTATGCGGCATGCGGCAGGTTGTGTGAGGGACCTGCCTCTTCATTATTGGATCTATTTGTCTCATCAGGTCTGGCAGGAGAGACATGCTTCCATCTGCAAAGAACTTCCATTTGATAGGACATAGCAGATGAGCCTCTTCTACCATAGCTCCTGCTTTCTGGAACATCATCCCTTCCAAGGTGAAGTTCACGTCAAGCCTTGTGGCCCTACACAAAGCCCTCAAACATGTTTCATTAGCCTGTGGAGATCTCCTGGTAAGAGGAAGCTCACACACTGGTTGAATTATATGTAATATCTTCCCTCTTGTGATCTTGTTTTATGTTTTTTGTTCTAACTGGTTTTGTAGAATGTTTTAATTGCTGGTTTTATTGTATGCTACCCACTATGTGTTAGATAGGGGGCAATATAAATTTGATAAATAAATGTGAGGCCCAAGAATGTAACTGGAAAGCTTATATTATAATTTTAAAGCCACCCTCCGACTTCAGTCACCTCAAGGGAAGAAAGTAAAGGTTAATCATTATAAGATCAGTCCTGTTTCTTTGTGCTACATCTGAGGCATTCAGTTATGATCCAGGGGCTCTCCTGGAATAAGACAGATTTAGGGCAACACTATCTGGAGGTTTGTACATTTAAGTGACTTTGGAATACAAATCTGAAAATCTAGCTGGACCCTGAAACAGCACGAATATGTTGCAAACCAACCTAAAAGAATAGATGCTGTAATGAGTTGTGATTGTGCATACAAAGTGAGCTATATATCAGTGTTTATTCTGCCGCTGAATTGGATGTCTACAGATGAAGAAAAATATACCAGACGTATGGATAAGCATGCAATGGAGAAGATGTAATTTATCCAAAAGGTTGCATCATGCTGTTAGTATTCCTTTCTGATATTACGCTAATGATTCCGAAAAAAACTTAAAAATAAAATTCTGAAAAAGCAAGAGACACTACTAATATACTTTATAAAATTTATTTTGAAAGATCCTTTCAGCCATAGCAATATATAAGAGTGTCCAGGGAGTAGTTTGCACTGATACAGAGAAAATTGTATACTGTTATGTTGCATTTGTCTGAGATTTCTGAAGGAGCAAGTAATACTTATGAAGAAAAGGCACTCACTTAGAAAGCTGGATTCCCTGAAACGTGCATGTTATATATTCTTTCTGAGAACTGTGGCTAATAGCTAGGCATTTATTTGAACTGCATTGTATCTATTGTGTTGTTCTTGATGGATGGTCCTCTTTTGTCAAGGACACAAACATAAGTTGTCCAAGGCGGTAGAACTTCATGAGAAAGCCAATAACTTAATAATCAGAGATACTGCACAAGTTTCTGACTTCAAAAGGTTCTCCTGCTCCCAGATAAAAACCTAAAAATAATGTAATCGTCCAAGAATCCTAAAGGTGACTGAAATTTTGGAAGATCTATGGCAGGGATCTCCAACCTTTGCAACTTTAAGTCTGAAGGACTTCAGCTCCCAGAATTCTCCAGCAAAGCAAAGCAAAGCAAAGCTGGCTGGAGAAGTCTGGGAGCTGAAGTCCTTCAGACTTAAAGTTGCAAAGATTGGAGACCCCTGATTTACGGGGCTTTGCAGAAAACCTTACAAAATTGTATTGCATTTGCATAAAATGGTTCTCGTTAGTTGAGAAATCGTGTTTGCCTATCGCAACCCCATGGACAATGTTCCTCCAGGCCTTCCTGTCCTCTACCATCCTCTGGAGTCCACTTAAGCTCACGCCTACTGCTTCGGTGACTCCATCCAGCCACCTCATTCTTTGTCATCCCATTCTTCTTTTGCCCTCAGTCTTTCCCAGCATTAGGCTCTTCTCCATGCGTAAAATGGTAGTATTTTTAATTCATTATGTTAATGTTCCAGACGTTGTATAAATTGTGAGCATGGTGATCCTGGTAGCTAAATGTAGTAACACAACAACAACTTTCTCAACCTGTGGAGCAAGTTGTGAGACACAAGTTTTTGCAGCTTTTGCTGAGGCAACAAACAAACAAACAAACAAACTGCCAACTCAAGTTAATTTGAATGCGGTAAGCCTATTGTTTTGCAAATTGCAATAAACCCTTAACCTTAATGAATGATCAATAAAATACAGTTGATAGATTTTATGTCATGTTGTTTAAAGAAAAGAGAAACAACATGGGGGGAAATTGTATATGTTTATTAAATTTAAAATATTCCAGGCACATTTTTGTTTCCAAATACAAAGAAAAATCCTTTCCAAAGCATAAAAATATTGAAATGGAAAATGAAAGGCAAAATAATTTACACTTAGAAAACAGACAAATGGCAATGTCAAAAGTGTGTTTTAAAATGCCGACAGTAAAAAGTGACTCCAGATTCTAGAGGGAAATATTCTATGCACACATCTGTCAGTACTAGCCAAACTTTAAAGTAATGTAGAAACATAACTAAAATGTGTAAATAGTTTTTGTTAACAATAGTTATTAGTAATTTAAAAAAAGCAGATTGCATATATAAACTGTAGAATAAGAAATAGAAATAAATAAAACATAATTCTAGAAACTAATGATGCTTCTTACATAGCTTTGGAAGCAGAAAAATGAAGGCTTCTGATTTCCATGGAACACAATCCATATAAAGACATATGAGATAGCCACAGACATAAATAAATGAAACAAATCAACAGCATCCGTCTTATTTGCTTGGTTATCCTCAATGTTTTTTGAACTCAATTTAGCTTGTCTCCTATACATCCTCTTCATGGTATCCATAACAACTTTGTTTATGCTGAAATGTCCACCATCTATTCACAATTAGCACAATGCAGCTTGTACTACAAGCTTTATGAACATTTGAGCAGATATGGATCTTTGCTCAATCCTATCAGCTACCTCCCTCGCCCTCGCCCTTTTCTATTACACCAGGCTTAATAGTTACTTTGGGGACAAGGAATACTAGAGGAGATCTAGCTGAGAGACAATTCCCTGTGTTCTTCAGAGCATATTTTCATATTAATATGGATCCACTTGAAAATATATGGGACATTTTTTCATGGAATGGCTATATAGATAATATGAGATGGAGCCAGCAAATCACAAGGTATTTTAAATGCCATAGATTATTCATTACTAACCTATCATTTTAGATATATTTAGAATAGCCCTTAGACTTATATACCACTTCACAGTGCTTTACAGCCCTCTCTAAGCCGTTTACAGAGTCATATTGCCCGCAATAATCTGGGTCATTTTACCAACATCGCAAAGATGGAAGGCTGAGTCAACCTTGAGCCTGCGACTTGAACTGCCGAACTGCTGGCAGCCGGCAGTCAGCAGGCGTAGCATGCAGTACTGCATTCTAACCATTGTGCCATCACGGCTCATTCTTCCAACAATGTTGGAAAAACATATCTGAGGAACAACAGGGTTGAACCATCGCTGCATCATGCGTGTCACAATTGCCACCTCATGTTTCACTCATGTTCCAGTTATAGTCTGCTATGAACCCTTGGAGGTGGGTGAGAGGGAGGAGGAGTGCTTTGGGGGAAAGTGAAAGTTAAGAAAGTTAAGGGGCTTCTTTGAGAGAGAATTTCAAGGTTGCTCCACTATGAGAAGAACACATCTGGAAGCCAATCTACCATCAGAGTGACAGTTTTAACAGTCTTCTTGGAAATAAATTGGATGATGGGGGCCTAAGCAGGAAAAAAAAATCACTTGGGATTTGGTGCGTGAATTTCAGTTTTGGCTTTGCTTTATTGTGTTTCACTTGACCTTTGGTAAATGATACCTTTCGCAACAACTGGAGCCAAAGATTGTTTTTGCTTAAAGGTTCAAGTTGAGGCAGAACTGACAAGGTAGATGAAAGGAAACAAAAAATGGGAGCAACAATTGGTAAGTCTAATATTTGTTCATCAACTCATATTTGATGAAGCATTGAAAAGTTATATTAGCTTTGCCTAATATTTTATTGAAATCTAGAAACCTGAGAGCAATAAAATAACTAGAATATGTTGAATCTTGATGGCTTTCTATTTATGTCATATCCATTTTGTCTCAAGACTACTTTGATAACGCTTATTTGATATTTATCTTCTTGGCGATATAAACATAATTAGTTGAAAGTCTTCACTCCTCTGTCAACTTTTTTCCAATAAGTATATATACTCTTATATAAAATCATCTTGCATGACTTCTTGAATACTCCCCAGTTGCAGTCCAGCATTTATTGATCCATGTTCATCAAGCTAAAATATATATTTTCTTCCAGATTGTCTCAAATCAATTTCCCTTCAATTTAGCTAACTTGGAACACGAACTTTATTTCAATTGTTCCAAATCAATTCTGCTTCAATTAAATCCTTTCCAAATCAATTTTACATTGAAAATAAACCTATTTCTATTAATTTATATTCATTTCAAAGAAAAATCCCTATTAAAAAAAATCAATATGTTCCAACTCCTTCAGTGAGGCTGATTTTTATAAAGGTCTAGATAAATATCTTTTTATTTTTTAAAAAGTATTATGCAAGACAATGAGTCGTAGGGAAGCTGGGAGAAAGGAAAGAAAACTTAAAATTGCTAACTGAATTGCAATGGAAGGACAGTGGAAATACAACATTTTCAAATACGTAATTAGGTAAACAGAAGTACAGATTTTAGGAAGAGATAGAAAATTTTCCTAAAGAGATATGCTGATGTCTCATTATAGCTCAATTAGTACCAGCCCTAAAACAATGGAAAGGAGGATAGAATGAATGAATGAAGGAAGAAAGAAAGAAAGAAAGAAAGAAAGAAAGAAAGAAAGAAAGAAAGAAAGAAAGAAAGAAAGAAAGAAAGA
>JAPKID020005241.1:0-11229 GCA_026931265.2 Tropidonophis doriae | reverse complement strand
ATGTAACTTTTGCAAATAATATTTGCAAAATTTGGACAAGTGTGAACACCAAAATATTACTGTTTCAGTAGGCGTGTTGAAAAGTAGATTCAGTTGATTTGCTCGAAAAGTAAAGTGAATATCTGGTAACCATAATCCAACATTAAAAACACGATGAAAAAAAGGAAGCCATTTCCTAAGTCAAACAAAAATGTTTTAATACTGTAGTTTTTTAGCAAGAACATTTTAACAAAGAATGTGTACTTTTAACTTAATATGATACAACAGAGAAACTATATTTTAAAGTTTCCATTATCTAACATCCTACCATATGTTCATCCTTCCTTTGTCCCCTGGTGTGAAAAGACTAAAAACCAAGCAGAACTGAGTTATTTTTTTCTTTAAAAAAGCATCAGTTTTATAATCCCCTTGTTACACTGAATATTGGAATTTAGTTCACACTTTTTTTTTAAGTTGGTCATCCAAGGAAGGACAATTTTTACATTATCATATTAAAAAAATGTACATACTTTTTTCTCTCTCCAAAACGCAATATATATTGAGTTTTTCAGCTTCAGTAAACAAAGCTTAAATTTATAAACAGAACTGAAACAGTTCTGGGTGGAACTGTTTTAGTGATAAAACTGGACATGTAGAATTATACAGCCAGAAAGAACAACTGCAGCTTATTAAATTAATTGTGCCATTGTTAAAACGGTTGCACAGCCATCCTCAACCTGGCTCAATTTCGCGTACGCTCCTGTTGAGTTTTGGGATCTGGGGTCCCAACACATCTGGGAAGTGACAAGTTAGGGCAGGCTGCGGCAACGCTTGGGGGCTGTGACTCACCGTAACAAACCACGATGACGTCAACACGACAACAACACGTGTCGTAACCTTGTTTGCAAAACCAGGGTGAATACGTAACAGAGTTGTGATGACCATGCATGCAATCTGCATCATGACATCATAACAGGTGTGTCATCGTCGACCCCACCCCCCTCTCCTCCTCCTCTCCTATGGAGGCAATTCCCCACCCCCCAGAGAATCATACCTATATGTGCTTAAGAAAAGGCTAGGATGGACTCTTCCCCATTCTGTTTGTCTAGGACTTAAAAACATTCTGCTGCAGAAAGATTTGGGATGGCCAAGCTTTTGAGTCTCCGTGTTTCTCAGTGGTGGTGCAGTGATTTGATTTTTTTTTTCCAACACAGGAGTTAAGAGTTCCTGGATTCGCGGGTCTGTCTTGCAATGGCTTCCCACCGCACCGAAGGGTATTCCAGGGTTGAAAAAAAGAGACTTCTTTGCAGGAGTTTTATAAATCTTCAGAAGTGACTGTTACATGTCCCCCGCCCCTCCCCCACCCCACACAAACATGCCAAATTAGGCATCTTCAGTACATAATGGTTGGTTTGATGTATGCTCTGTTTTCTGGAAAAGAAGAAGGGGAAAAAAAAGGAATATTGCCATTCCGTTCTCTTTATCTGAAGTTCTCGAAAGCTGGGATGGAAATCTATTTTTAGGCAGATGACATAGACTGGAGGGGTCTCCAACCTTGGCAACTTTAAGACTTGTGGACTTCAACTCCCAGAATTCTAAGAGTTGAAATCCACAAGTCTTAAAGTTGTCATGGTTGGAGACCCATGACATAGACAACAGCTGGAGTCAAGGCTAATACCAGGTAGCCCTTGACTTATGACCATAATGGATCCCAACATTTCTGTTGGTGAGACACTTATTAAGTGAGTTTGGTCCCATTTTACGGCTTTTCTTGCCACCGTTCTTAATATGTAACAAGTAAAATGGTTGTTAAGTCTTTAATTAAAGACAAAGGAGAGAGTATTATTTAATATGGGATATATGGTATGATTGGTTAGATAATACATGCAAAGATTAGAAAAGTAAGGATGAAAGACGATCAACAAACCAGAAATAACTATATAGGTACAAGACTAGAGAGAAGAATATTTACTGTTAAGTATTACTATGCCCAGGCTGTATAAAAGTGTACATTAAAATACACAGAATGATAAATACATAGAGAACTATGTTAAAACTATGGAAACAATAGATATAAATATGATACTGTATGAATAACAGATCAAATGATGGGAACGGGGAGGTATAATACTATATATACATTGCGTTTCCCCAAAAATAAGACAGGGTGTTATTTTCCTTCGATCCCCGAAATAAGTGCTTGGCCTTATTTTCGGGGAGGTCTTATTATTTTGAGGTGTAGGAGGCTGCTGCTGTGTTGCAATATTTTGGGGGAGGGCTTATTTTCAGGGAAGGCACATGCACTGAAAAGCCCGATGGGGCTAATTATCCAGGGAGGTCTTATTTTCAGGGAAACAGGGTGTTGCATATTATAAATCACGTGACCATGGGAATGGGGCCATGGTTGTTAAGTGTGAAAAATGGTCATGTCGCTTTTTCCAATGCTGTTGCAACTTTGAATGGTGAACTGCTGTTACTCGAGG
The DNA here is from genome assembly GCA_026931265.2 of Tropidonophis doriae. NCBI lineage: Eukaryota > Metazoa > Chordata > Lepidosauria > Squamata > Natricidae > Tropidonophis > Tropidonophis doriae. Next base: position 8,767 of record JAPKID020005241.1, on the reverse strand, counting down.
ACTGCCTGTATATTCTGGTGTGCCTCTTTGTAGCCTGACATAGAACACAGGTGTGTTAAATATATGCTGGCAATTCCATATGAGAAGATAACAATTTCTCAGTGGACTATGGTCAAAGATGCTGAACAAGAAGGTAGCCGAAGCCAATTCAAGAGACATTTCATTTCTTTTGTTAAAAAATAAAGGTGATCTTTCATTAAACCCTGGTGGCACAGTGGTTAAAGTGCAGTATTGCAGGCAAACTCTGACCACAGACAGGAGTTCAATCCTGCCTGGATCAAGGTTGACTCAGCCTTCCATCCTTCCGAGGTGAGTAAAATAAGGACCCAGATTGTTTGGGGGCAATATGCTGACTTTATAAACTGCTTAGAGAGGGCTGTAAAGCACTGTAAAGCGGTATACAGGTCAAAGTGCTATTGATCTTGCTCTGAAGGTCAAAGGAAATAAATAAATAAAATCTTTAAAAGAATCGAAGGAATCTGCATTCGTTTTTCCAGGAGAACCGATTGAGAGCCATAGCTACTAAGTTCTGATTTTAGAAACCACTGTAAAAATGATCAAGCCAACTTAGCCTGTGCCAAGAATCGACCGATCTCGCCTTTTGGATTTGCATGTGCCGATGCTAAATCTACCCTCGGATGCAACCGATATTGACCAGCTAAATGACACATATCCTTGGAGCGATTGCCAACTTTTGTTACATTTCAATTTCGAAATGCATTTCAGCTATAATATGAGTGATTTATCATTTAACGGCAGCTGTCAAAGTCAACTCCTAGCTAAAACAAAAACATCTGGAACGATAAACAGAGGAGGGCAGGAGCTGAATTTCAATCCGCATCCCGCATGTCCGCTCCATACCAAACAGGAAACGGCTAATTAGGAATTGAATGTTCCATGTTTTAAAGAAGACTCGCCCTCCACAGAATGGCAGTGATCCAATACGGAGCCTGAAGATAAACACGAATAAATATCGCAGACAAATTAATGCCTCAGGAATGTCCAGGAGCATGGGAACTAAGGATGGCGGAAGGGGGACAGAACTGGGCTTTGGAGGCACTTCGAAATGAAAAAGCAAACTGTTTAGATATTCTTTATGCCAGGGGTGCCAAACTCATGGCCCGCGGGCCGCATCCAGCCCGCAGGTGCTTAAATCTGGCCTGCCCTGGAAACAGCAAAGGACTGATGCTCTGTCAGCGAAAACGAAGTTCGGGAGGGCCGCATGTGGCCCTCCCGAGCTCCGTTTTTCCTGGCAGAGGGTTGCGGGAGGCCATGGCAGCTGAAAACGGAGCTTGGGAATCTCTTTCCACAACAGGCAACCACAACATGAGTGATGTAGAGCTGGCCATGCCTCCCCCCAGACCCCCAAGATCAAACACAACCCTGATGCGGCCCTCAATGAAATCAAGTTTGACACCCCGGTCCTATACTGCATCTAACAAAGGTAGGTGGGATTATATGTAAAGATGATCTTATGATCATTCTTAGAAAAAAGGGTCTTTACACACTGTATACGTTGCGTTTTTGTTACTAATAGGAGTAGAAAAAGGGGCCCCTAAAATAATTACTACATCTAGATCGGAGGGGGGGGAGAGCAGAGATCACATTTCACTCCTGAAAGCTCTGCTCATGACATGATTTGGCCCAAAAGTTCTTCAAAGGTGTTTAACATTTTAGGTTTTTGTTGGCAGAGCGGTTGGGCCACCACAAGCGTCCACAACATGAGTGACGTCGAGCTGGCCACGCCCACCTGGCTTCCCGAGGTCAAACACCGGCTCCTGCCCCATACGTCCCTGAGACCTATTCACTCGCACAGAGAGGGCCTCCTCCGGGTGCCATCAGCTAGTCAATGCCGGCTGGCAACGCCCAGGGGGAGAGCCTTCTCTGTGATGGGCCCCACCCTTTGGAACGACCTCCCCGCAGATATACGCATTACCACCGACCTCCGCCTATTCCGCCAAAGGTTGAAAACCTTTTTCTTTCATCAGGCTGGCCTGGCCTGAACTCACGCTGCCTTTGTTTTAGCTTAAACCAACTTTAATTTGAGGTTTTTAGGGATAAGGGTCTTTTAATATTTTATAAATTTTAGCACGGGGCTAAGTTTAATTCATTTTTAAATCTTTATTGTTTTATTATTGTTCTGCTTTTTATCTTTAATTCCCTGTGCACCACCCCGAGTCCCTTCGGGAGAGGGGGCGGTTATATAAATCCAATAAAATTAAAAAAAAAAATTTAACAACCATTTGAAGTTACAGAGGCACTGAAAAAAATGACTTACAACCTGCTCTTACAATTTTTGCAGTGTCCCTGTGACTACATGATTAAAATGTGGGCGCTTGTCAACTGGCATGTATTTATGATGATTGCAATGTCCTGGGGTCAACCCTCCCAGCCAACAAGCAAAGCCAATGGGAGAAGTCAGATTTACTTAGTAACTATGAGATTCAGTTAACAATTGAGGTGGCTCACTGAACAACCAGGTTGCAAAACAGGTTGTAAAATCAGGTGTAATTTACTGAACAACCACTTTGCAGAGCAACTGATGCTCTGGTCTCAATTGTGATCATAAGTCAAGGACTACCTGCATATTTGTTTGTTCAGCAGCTTAACTTTATCAACATATGATTATCCACAAACAAACCTGTTGGTGGTGGAGAAGCCTGTAGTTGCCCTTCTTCATTCCTTTTAGCAGGTTCACTGATAATCCCAGGCAGCTGTGTATACATTGGGTAAACAAACCATAAATGGACACATTCATATTGTTAGCTGAGCATGCTGTTCATTTGCTGATAAGCTTATGTGGTATGAATGCATCTAGTTGGTCAAAATTATACTCAGAATTGCATTATATTTCTCTTCCAGGTGGAAGATGCCTGGAAAACAACAGAATTCGTTGTAATTCCTCATCGTGATTCAAAAGATGTTTTCATACTTGGTGGCACAGATGACATTCAGGTTAGAAACTATTTTTGTCTAAATGAGCTTTTAAAGCAAAGTATCTCTATTTATTCTGTCCAGATTGAGAAATCTGGCAAAAACTCATAAAATAGTCAATCCAGACAGCAGGCTACTATGTTTTCTCACTGGATAGTTCTCTTGCGCCTGTGCCCCGCCACTTCCTACCTTTCCATTCTAGGAAAACAATCTACTGCAGTCCACATATGTGCATAGAGATCAACCAACTTTAAAATAAAAATTCCTTTTTGTTGGCCTATTGGTCACTTATATATTTACCATTTGTATTTTATTGATCAAGCATACCAGTGAGAAAACATATAATTCTTTTGGTATTTACAATTTGTCCTGCTCACATATACATACACCAAGAGGGTTTGAAGTCTTTACTGAGGCTTTGAAAGCCCCTAACATTACTCTCCAGGGCTCTTTCACACAAAACAAATACAATTCCCAATAAATCCAAACCCTAGGCAACATCAAGTCCAAGGGGAAAGAACAAGTCCATAAATATGCACGATAGGTCTGAAGTCCAGATACAAGTTCACAGTCCGAGCACAGTACACAAAGCTAAAGCCCAAGTCCAAAATCCAAGGTCTAAAGTCATGAGGTCAGCAAAAAAAGGCACAGGTCCAGAATCAGGGAAACAGAAGTCATAAAGTTGGAGCACATGCATGGCAGGAAACAGAGGGGTTGTCTCCAACATTGCTTTGGTCCATAGGCTGGGCTAAGTAGCTGCCAGCCAGTGCAGATCATTAGAAGGGATGAGGCTGCTTCCTCATGAGTAGACTCGTCAATCTCCATTGTGTGTTCTCTGTTCAGCCTTGTGTACCCTGGATTTGATGGAGGAGGCAATTTCTCCTCATACTTTCGAACTGACTGCAGCTGCATCCCTTCTCTGCCCTTCACTTCTGGCTGGTCATCCGAGCTTCCTGGCTGCAGTTGTGTGTCTTCTTTCTCATTTTCAGCCAGGCATTCCTCCAGCCGCTCCCCAGCAGTCCTTACGAGTTTCCTGGTCTCTCCTCCTCCTCTTGCCCATCCTCTCAAGCATGGAATTCCCTGCTTCTTCCTGACCCTCCTCCGTATCCCATCCCGAAGTCCCCAGAACCGGCTCTTCCGTATAGGCGAAGGCGGCAATGCTAACTGTGTGAAACATCTATGGTGAACAAGGATGTAGAGACATCCATTTTCAAAGCTATTTTTGTTCAGCTAGTATGCAACCAATAATAGATACAGGTAATCCTCATATTATGACCTCCACTGAGCCCAGAATAACAGTTGTACTGTGGGGGAGGACCACACAGGCCTAGACACACACTGCAGGTAAATATTGATAAATATAACCCATACAAAGTTATTTGGGGGTCCTCTATAATTCTTGAAAGTGGGGGGGTGGGCTGAGACAAGACATACTGAACTATAATGTATCACTGGAAGTTCACTTAACAGAAATGAGTATGTTGTTTTATTTTTTCTTTAAGGTCATTCTAGATGATAGTACTATTAATGTAGCAACGATTGCCTCTTCACGGTACGTAGGCCCTCTCAAGCCACGAGTTGATGAATGGCAGAAGCAGCTCTCTTTATTCAATCAGACATTGGTGTGTACCGCATTGTTAAATAATTTCTTCTACATTTTGAAGTTTGTCTTAAAAGCAAAATATCTATGTTGACAATGTTATTTAATATGCGCTTAGTTCATTTTGGCCACAGTTCACTTGGCAGCATTTTAGCTAATCTCAAAAAAGCTAAATTCAATCAGACAAATTAGTAAATTGAATGGGAGGTCTCCAGAAAGTGAAAGGCTGTAACCTCACTTATAACTAGAAGAAGGCAACTGCAAAATGTTTCTGGATGTGGCCAAAAATCCTGGTAATGTCACCAGGAGTCAAGCTTAACTTGAGGGATGCTTTACTTTATTGTATAAGAATTTCCTTTAGAATGTTAATATTTAAGAGCCGTCATAGATCATCATTAAAATATTCAACTCAATTCAAAAAGATATGGGTTCAGGTCCTCTCTTAGCTATGATATGACATTGGAGCAATCACTATCGCTTAACCCACTCTCTGCTCAACTGTCATTTGTCTGGCCATTTTATTTACCTAGAGAGATTTCTGTTATAGTTATCACTGCTGTCTATATTCCACCTGATGCAAATGTTAGCGCAACGCTCAAACCTATTTCATTGTAATTTTAGTACAATGACAATAAAGATGATGATGAAGATGATGAAGATGATGATGATGATGATTGGGAAAATTGCTGAGTGTAATGTCTTGAGCTCTTAAGGATCTAACAAAAATTAATTTACAATCAAGTGGCATTGATTCTTTATTAAAGGCTTGAAGAGATGTAAATAAAGTATTGGCACTAATTTTAGGGAATATTAAATAATTTAACTATAAAAAGATTTTGAAAGGGGTTTTCTCCATTATTTCTGCTGAAATAGATTGGGGACAATTTTGCTTGAGAATCAGTATCCACACTCATACATTTGTGGAGGGAAAACACCCCAGTTATATCTGTAAAGTGTGCCCTGTGTAATTTTTATTACACATAAATAGAAAGGAGCATTTCCAAAGGTTGAGATTAATGTTTTTCTGATACTTTTATCAGAGGTGGTATTCAAGAGGTTCTGACCAGTTCTGGAGAACAGTATCACCTTTGACTGGCCCCGCCCCCATCTATTTTCTGCCTCCCGAGTCTCAGCTGACCGGGAGGGAATGGGAATTTTGTAGCATCCTTCCCCTGCCACATCCGCCAAGCCACAGAACCTATAGTAAAAAATTTTGAATCCCACCACTGACCTTTATGTGTACATGTCTTTTTTTCTAGGAGGAATGGCTGACATGTCAGAGGAATTGGCTCTATTTAGAAAGAATTTTCAGTGCTCCTGATATTCAAAGACAGTTGCCCGCAGAAGCCAAAATGTTCTTACAAGTAGATAAGTCTTGGAAGGAAGTTATGAGGAAAGTGAATCGATTGCCTAACGCTCTCCGTGCTGCTACTCAGCCTGGTAATAATGCACTATGTCTAAATTACGTGCTGCTTGCATTAAACCATGTGTCCCTTCCATTCAAAAGTAGTCACACATCTTGTTTCCTACGTCTACTCAGAAATTTGTCAAATAATGTATGTACAACTCCTTACATATTCTGCGATAATTTTGTATTGAAAAGTGCTTATTCCTTTATAAATCTTTGCTTGTCTTTAATGTGCTTTTACTGTTCTTTCCCTTTTCCTTTAGAATATTTTTTTCAGGATTTCTGGAAAAAAACATCTTAATACCCTCAGCACTATACTCAGTGAATAAAAGCATTCCATGTTTGTTAAACTTACCTCACCTGAATAGGATCTAAAAGTTGTCCATATCACATATCAAATTAATACTTATTCTGCTTTTGTCTAATATATTTCAAAAGACTGCATCTCATAGTTTGAAATATAGGCATATGCTAAGATTCATCTTCAGTCAGTAGATGTTTTCATTGTGCCTGTTTTTATTTTACACTTTTATCCATTATTTTTCTCACAGGCCTTTTAGAGACTTTTCAGAATAATAATGCTCTTCTTGATCAGATTCAGAAATGTCTGGAGGCCTATTTGGAATCCAAGAGAGTCATTTTCCCAAGGTTAGTTAAGAATCAGTAAGAAGATAATTAAGTCATCTGTTCTGTTGCTTTATTCTTTATTAGCCGGAAATACAACCCTGGCAAAGTTTGCATATATTGAATCCCATTGATTTAAATGAAAGAGTTAATTTGCTTCCATTGAAAGTAATTAGGACTTAATTAGTTTAGTTTAGGATTATCATTGCCAGTTTCTTATTTATTTAAAATGATACTCATTGCAAACAGTGAATTTAATTAGATGCTTAAAGGCCGTCTCACACCATTCTGTACATTTAAATTAAAGTATGCACCTTTGAAATATGTTATATTTTATAAGCTAAAGTCAGGAATGCTACCTAAAATGATCCACCCAGTTCTTTTTTTATTTTTGTTCATTAGGTGTGTTAAGTCCTCCCAACTTTGGAAAGACTAATAAGTATAATTATAAAATGTATTTTATAAAACTTCATTTGTATTTAAATTTGCATTTTACAACTTTTAATGTTACCTCAGATTCTACTTTTTATCGAATGATGAGCTCTTGGAAATATTGGCCCAAACTCGCAATCCTCAAGCAGTTCAGCCTCATCTAAGGAAATGTTTTGATTCTATTTCTAAACTGGAGTTTGCCTACATGGCACCAGCTGAGGGAGAAGAAAAAGTTCTCACAAATGATATTCTAGCAATGCTGTCCCCTGAAGGTGAAAGGGTAAGCATCTTTTTAAAAATTTTAGGAAAATTCCTATGAAAATAAGTAGGATAATTCACCAAAAATTATATTACAAGAGCACTGTAAAGAGTGGATGGATGTAGGGCTATATTTTTGTAAATAAATATATATAGTGCAGTGATGGCGAATCTATTGGGCTCACGTGCCATAAGCGGGGGGAGCGCAAGGGGGTCATGCGCAGGCATGCTGTACCCTTAATGCAATGAGCAACCTCCCCAGTGCGCATTTGCGTATAACAGGCGCTCCCCCCTTTTTTGCATGTTTTTTTCGCCCTCCCCAGGCTTCAGAGGCTTTATAGTAGCCTGGGGAGGGTGAAAACAGCCTCCTCCGTCCTCCCCAGAGGCCCTCCTCCGCCCTCCCCAGAGGCCCTCCCCAGAGGCCCCCCTCTGCCGATTTTAGTCCTCCGGAGCCGTCAGGGACCTTCAGGAGGCTTCCCTGAAGGCTCCGGAGGACTAAAAATGAGGGCCTCAGGTGGGGGGAGGCTATTTTTGCCCTTCCCAGGCACCTATAAAGCCTCTGGAGCCTGGGGAGGGTGAAAAATGGCTTTAAAAATGATGAATTCAGTTGGCCAGCTGACAGGGCAACGTTTAACATGCCCTGACAATGGCTCCGTGTGCCACCTATGGCACGTGTGCCATAGGTTCGCCATCACTGATATAGTGTAAGATACCATTTAGTATCTGGTTTCGTTTTTCCCATAGGCAAAAGCTGTAACTAGTCATATAACCAGTCAAAGTAAATGAAACTGATTCCTCATGATTCCATCTTTTTAAAATAGACTATTTTTCTGGTAGAATCTCATACTGGATTTGCTTTTTGTGTTTGAGCAAACGGAATATTAGGTGCCTGAATATTGCTGAATCAGTTATTTTGAAAGGTCATACTTGAGATAGAGAATATTTAAAGGAAACTAAAACCGTTGTACAAAGATCTTTTGAAACTTTTTTTTCCCCATTTTTGTGCTGCATGAATATGATTTATTAATAATTTTGTAGTAAGTCATATTTGCTGGAATTTTCCTGCCTAGCAATAGCTGAGGGAGAAAAGCGATATGAATTCTGGGGGGGGGGGGAAACATAACAGTTAAACTTCACAGTGAATGGAAGTTTTGCCTTTTTAGGTTGGCTTGGGAAAAGGACTTAAGGCCAGAGGAAATGTTGAAGACTGGCTCGGTAAAGTTGAAGAAGCAATGTTCACTTCCCTTAGACGACTGAGCAAAGCTGCCATTGCAGATTATCAAACTAGAGAAAGAACAGAGTGGGTTATCGCCGGACATCCTTCTCAGGTAAACTACACTCTTTAATGGCTTGAGGTTCACAAGCATCTTATTCTCTGGTCAGTGGATAAGAGATCTGGGAACTGGGGATTTAATCGTCTCTCCCTTGTCATGAACAGATCACTCTCTCCTTCGGCTGGACTTTCCAATCGCCGCACCACACCGCGGGGAGGCGGAACCAGATCCACCAAA
>JAPKID020005240.1:0-11230 GCA_026931265.2 Tropidonophis doriae | reverse complement strand
TCATTTAATTGTATTTTAATAGGGTATTTATATTATATTTATTGTATTTGTTTTTTAAATTTCCCTGTGTGCCGCCCTGAGTCCCTTTGTGGAGATGGGTGCAGGGTAAAAAAATGCAAATAAATAAAATAAATAAATAAATATAAATTAATCCCCTTTTCTTCAGCTACCTTAACTAGTATCCTTTTAAATGACACTTCCTATACAAATTCTTGTAATGCCTTTATAATTCTTTTTGGGTCTCCTCACTAAAGGAGATTGGTCTTTCAAAGAAGAAAGCTTGTCAATATAAACGAGAAGTTAGCCATAATTGGTGATTAGATGAACGTTGATTCACTGGAGAAGCATGGGTTGAGGGTTAATGAAAGTGGAAATGTAGCTTGAATAACTGTCAATATTAGAAGAGGATAGCAGACAAGATTTCTCAGAAATTCATCAAATAAATCAATGATGAGAACCCATAAGGATAGTACATAAGAATATAAAGACAGATTGGGCAGTGGTTAAATATATGCTGTGTTAAACAAACAAGATATCAGACAAAACGTTTTTCTAGACTGGAAAGCTCAGAGGGAGGAATCTTTAGCTAGAAATAAATAACAACATAAGTAACTTGTTTATTTTAATAATTTTCCCAAAGAAGCACAAAACTCATTTGTCTACACCAGGGGTCAGCAAAGTTGGCTCTTTTAAGACTGGTGGACTTCAACTCCCAGAATTGGCTGGGAAATTCCAGGAATTGAAATCCACCAGTCTTTAGCCAACTTTGCAGACTCCTGGTCTACACTATAGATTTGGGGGTTCCAAGGATAACTGTTTTCTAAATAGTGCCTTCCCAATAATACATCAACTGGTACCTGATGTGTAGTTTCTCATAAAATAATTGTCAAAGATAATTCTTACATATTGACACAATGACTACCATAGTGGTTTTGACTCATCTATTTCTTCTTTAGATGCAAGTCCATTACCTTAGGGGTCCCCAAATCTCAATCCATGGAAAGGCACCAGGGCACAGCATGCCAGAAACCGGGTTGCACAAATAAGGAAACCCCATCTGCAGGATGTAGGTAGCATGCAAAACTATGCCCCCTCTGTACTATGGGAAAATCTCCGGTCTCTAGTGCCCAAAAGGTTGAAGGCTGCTGAACCTTCATTTTTCATTATGGCCCTCTGAGACATGTCCCATCATGCTATCTTACTTCTTCTCTGAAGCAATTGTGTTATGCCTAACCTTGTGGCTCTGAGTCAGCTATGGAAAGAAACATTATATTTGGAGTATGGTGCTTTGCTTTCCAGGATGCCAATTTCTGTTTAATTTGATATTTAATGCATAATAAATTAAATCATGCCCAGAGTCTTGGCAACACCTTTTCTGAAGTGCTACCCACTGCATAATCTTGCTTCTGAGCTGAGACTTCTTTTTCAAACTAAAAGAGAAGTAGAAACAACAGAGCGGATTAAAATTACAGTTTTATGACATAGTTTAGAGCAGTGTTTTTAAAATTTGGCAACTTTAAGACTTCAATTGCTGTCTGGAGAATTCTGGGAGTTGAAATCCACGAACCTTAAAGCTGCCAAGTTTTAAAAACACTGCTTTAAAGAGAGGCTTATCACTTGGACTGTGCAATGCCATCTCTCCCTTTAGAACAATGAAAATATTGGAACATTGCCCAACTATTGTCTGTGAGGCTCAAGGTAAGAAACATCTTGCTCTGTTTCTTCAATTATATCTGGCCTTTAGCCAGGAGACATTCTGGATTTAATTTTCTAGGAAAGTGCAAATCATGATTGCAAACCTGCTTTATTGTATTATCATCCACTCAGAGATGGATTCCTACCAGTTCGGCTAGTTAGGCTGAATGGGTAGTGGCATGCCGGCCTGAGTCGCAAAACCAGCAATGACCCAGCTGGCCATGCCCCCAAACTGGTTCCCTGGTCGCTGCCATCATCTTTTTTTGGAATTCTGTGCATGTGCAGAACAATTTCCATTGAACAGTGCTTGCATGTGCACAAAAGCATGCATGAGAAAACTGGCAGTAACGACAGCTGAGGCCACCCCTGCATCCAATGTATTTTTTAAAAAGAGAGATCGCAATAGCCTGTGCTAAACATACAGTAGTTTGCAATAGTAATAGCAATAGCATTTAGACTTATATGCTGCTCTATAATATTTTGCAGCATTCTCTGGGCAGTTTACAAATGTCAGACTATTGTCCCCAATCATTTTACTGACCTTGGAAGGATGGAAGATTTTAGTCAACTTTGAGACAGTCAGGATTGAACTCTGACTGTGGGCAGAGTTAGCCTGCAATACTGCTTTATAAGCTCTGTACCCTTATGACTCCTAAATCTTAGTCTGAAACATTTTAAATGGTCAAAACTACATGTTTGATTTTAGAGTCTACATTTCTTTAACTCCTTGAAGGGAACTACACTTTTCAATATATGTTAATATCTGAAATATTATTAAACGGAGCCAAGGACATTATATTGGATAGTGTGTATAACACTGTGCTGTTTTGATCATTACCTTTTCAGACAATTTTAAAAAGAAAAAGTTATCCGAGAAGTAAAATGAGTTTTGTGATGATTTACAAATCATGGAGAAGGTATAAATAATTGAAGATGCATTTAAAGAATCGTCCTTCTTTTTAAAAAGCGTGTATTAAATGCCTCAGTTTTTGTGGACCATTTTGGACTATTTTACATATTTTCCATTAAAAACATGAAACAACTCTTTACTTAGTAATCTATTGCCTTGCTTTGCTTTACCAGAGAAGAATGTTCTTTAAATGATCTGTTGCACTTGTAAGTAATCATTATTAGGCTTGTCACACTGGTAGAAGACAGGATACAATTTTAACTTTTATCTAATACACATATAAAGGACATTTTTTTTGAAGCCAAGGTCTTCAAATAAATCTAAGCTCCAAAGAAGGGAGAATTGGAATGATGTCAGCAAGGAAAAACTGCAGTATATGAGATTTCAAAGAAAAACAAGGAAGTCCAGTTGCCTCTTGAAAAAGCACCCTTGGGACAATGCATGGCAACATTTTAATAGTGTGATGTGTGTGTGTGTGTCTGTTGCTTTAAGAACTGCAAAAATGTAGGAAATCAAAGCAGCCTTTGTCTTAGCACCACACTGCTGAAAATGGCAACATATAATCTTCTGAGAAGGAGGTCAAGATGAACAGCAATGACACTTTTAAAAACCTTTTTGGCAAGCTGAGAAACTACATAGATTGAGGACAAAGCTGTTTGTGAAAAGATATTGGGAGAGGGGTCTCTAAAAAGATTTCCATCCCTGATATGGCCATATTTATGACTGGTGAATCACTTCAGACTGGAAAATAATATTATGAGCATACCAATGATATTTAACCCTCTATTGATGAATGGCTTTGTGTATATTAAATAGGAGTGGGGAAGGAATCAAAGCCTGTTCCGCAGTTCAAGAATCTAGGGCTAAATCTTCTGCATTTCTGCCATCTGAAATGAGATTCAAACAGTCCCATCCTATTGGTATTTTGAAGATCCATCCTAGAAACTGTAACCTAATAAAATATCTCAGACTAGAACTTTTCTAGTTCTCATGGTCGTAAAATGAATGAGGGAGAAAGTGCAATCAGACTTACAAGATTTTGTTACTATATCATTACAATAAAAGTAGCATTGGCTTCTAGAAGACTTTGGCTTCTAGTCTGACATCCTTCAAGGACTGAGAAGCCACTCTATACTTACTGTTTTACTTTTCATGTCCAGGATAGCAGGGATAGTGCACTTAGAAGTACCTTGCTAGGACATCGAAATAGCATTGTAATGATAAAAATGGAAAAACATAAAAGTGAAAATGGCTCCAGGACACAGTATTAAAAAAAACCACTCTTAACAATATCTTAACACTTAAAAACATATATATCCTCTTAAATAGTAGACTAGGCAAAAGTCTCGGAAATTAGAAGCAGACCAGATTTTTTAAAAATTGTCAGAGTTAGTTGCAAAAATCACATCCAGAAAGCACATAGAGATAACTGATTCAGCAGGATTCATTAACTTCTTTATATACGTAGTAACACATGAGTAAATGTACAATACCAATAATGGATTCTCCAACATGGTAGAGAAGAGAGATTGGTTTTTGTTCCAGCAGCAGACAGAGTAGACTAGTTTCATTTTAGAGCTGAGCAGAGAGCTAAGCCACACCCAGACTACTTTCTTAACTTTCTGTTTCCAAACAGCTCTTATTGGCTGACTTAATTGCTGTGCGTATTCATTGGCTGACCTTGTTACCATGTCTCTGCCAGTTCATAAATATTCTGACAAAAATGTGTTTTCTGTTTTTGTTTTAACGTAGAGTAAGAGTTTATTTTATTATATATTTATTATATATTTGTGTCTGTATTTCTTGTTTCTATATATATCAGAAGTATTTTTAAATCATTTTTTAACTTTTCTTCTTTTTGAACTCCTTACCCCCAAGTTTCCGTTTTGTGTTATTTTATATTTTCTCTGTTCCTTGCATTGAATAAAGTTGACTTTAAAAAGTAGGCCAGTTTACATTTCACATTCATTGTTCTAATCTGCTAAAAAAAATAACACTAACAGTTCAGTTTTCTGTTATGCAAATATGCAAATCACCTTTCCAAAGATGTGCAGAAACATGGAGGTCAATATTCATGATAGAATAGATAGCCAATGTCATTTGCATAAATAACACATGCTTTTGGATCAAAATTGTATCTGAATTTCTATTAGATTAGAAAACACATCTAGGTGTTTTGTTCTTGTATTATGATCAGCTTCTTATATCCATTCCAAAGTTTTTTTCAATGAGCATTTAAAATCCATTGAAAGGGAAGATAAATCTCAACAACATATGGCACCATACAAGTAATTTTTAATCTTGGATAATGTTTGTGAACAACTTAAGACAAGTTAAATGGAATTGTTACATATAATGCAGAATAGTAATTTATCACTAACCCATGCATAAAGCAAATATAGCAATACTAATTCCATGGCAATCCATTATATTTGACATTTTTTAATACTTGCAACCCAGAACAAAACAAAGTAAAATACAGGGAACATAAAAATTATCATTAATATGAAATTCTAAGGGCACAGAGATTGCATGGATATGACAAAAACAAAGATGTGAAAAAGCATATGCAATCCTTGTTTATCAAGATCCTTTAAAGCACACAGCAAAGAGTTTTATCCTTTATTTAGCAGTGTGAGGGTTCTTTGTTTTTCAAGGACTGGAAAGCAAAGTTTGCCTTGGATCAACTCCATCCTTCTAGGTTTTGCTAAGTGATGTTGTTCCGAAAATATGTGTTTAATAACCAATCCTTTTTACTCAGCATTATAATAGTTCAAACATAAATCTCAAAGTCAATAAAGTAGCCTACAATCTTTGTGTCTTTCCAAAAGATCTTGCATTAATTGGGATTAAGTGCTATTTCAGTGTGGCTGTTTTTCTTCTGGTTAATGCTGAGTTCCCATCAAAGATCCTGAGGTAACTTTCACCAGGATATGATGCTCACTGTAACTTGTGGCCCTGGCAGCTGAATAATAGTCCTCTTGCTTGCTTGTAATAGCTGCCAATCTCCAGACATTACCTCCAATTCTCAGTCTGACTGCATGCTGTTTGTCTATCACCTTTCCTGCTACACAGATGCCTTTTAGCGCCCTGTCTTAATATTTTGTAAGCTAAGGACCTGTGTGGAGTGAGGCCGACTCTGGAGTCAGCACGACCTTGAAAATGCCAGGCTGAGGCTCAATTATCACAAGAAGCTGCATCTATGGCTTTGATGCTTGTGATAAAGCATAAAACAATTTGTGATAAAATATTAAACAGTGTAACAGTTTAAGTTTAAATGCATATTTATCTCTATCTGTCTCTTTCTTTATCATTTCTATATCTATCCATCTATCCAATGCACACACGTGCATGCGTGCATGCGCACACACAGACACGTGTGTATCTGTATCTGCATCTGTGTCTGTCTGTGTGTATACTTCCTGCATATTCTTCATATATCAAGAGAATCCCCACCTGGGCAGAGGGCGATAGTTAAACATGAAGTGGCAAACTGCTGGAATAATTCAGAAAGAAATGGATGGGACTATTTAAAAAAACATTCAATGTCACTTCATTAAATTTATAGTTAAATAAACTTTGATTTTTGTTATAATAAGTCTGCTAAAGAATAAAAATAATGTTTTCAATATATTTGTGTATCATTTTAAATAGGTTTATTGTGGTTTGTTTGGTTGTTCTTACTCTTTTTTATGTGAGCTATCCAATAGTGCATAACATAAGCAGCTATGTAAGTCAAACAAACATATAATTCTAAACTCAGAACATTTACCTGAAACAGTGTAAAACTGAAATAAATCCAGAATAAAATGATCTTTAGAAGAATTGTGCATGAGTAATTGATCTTTGACAATCAAGCACCTTTAGGGCTGAGATGATCTGATATGTGACACATGAAATTTGGGCTGAATAAGAAGTTTGGGGTTAATATAGGATTGGAGGAAAATGTTAAAAAAATAACATTGGAAACTTTCAGAAATTATTCTTACTTTGGACTTCCAGCTGACATCGCAGTGCTATCAGACATGAGAAGTGGGTCTGAGAATTCATGCTGAATCCCTTTGTTGGAGGGCCCCATAAGGGGCTAAAGTCATCCTGTAGGGGTGATGAAGAGCGGAAGGGTGCCCTGCAGGTCACGGCGGCTTTCCTGCTTGACCCAGGGCTAATACCTTCTCATATAATGACAAAGAGATAAGGCAGCCATTACAGCTGCATGAAGCTGGGGCAGCCAGAGAAACAAAAAAAATGTGCTGGATGAACAGTGACTGGAACTGGATGAGGTGATTCTTTTTTTTAAAAAAACTTAAAACCTACTTTAAAAAAAATAAATTCTGGAAAAAAGACTCTTTGAAAAGTTTGTTTAATTTGGTGAACAATTGCAGAGAAAAAAATCACAGACCCAAAAGAAAAGATTCTTAAAGGAGAGTACAAAACTTTTAAAAACATAGAAAGATTGGATTTCTAATTTTTATTGGCATAAGGCATTTTAAAATGCTGGAATTACTTGTCTGAATTTTGAATATTTTGAAGTTTGAATAGATACCAAAGGAACCTGTCAGATTTAGTGTAAAGTTGAAAGTTAAGCTGAAGGTGCCACTTTTTGCTGAATGGAATAGACATTATACTCCTACAACCCTGGGAAAAATACTCATAACACAGAGGAGAAAATGGAAATAAATAATACCTGGAAGACTGCCATGCTATCTACTGCTCTATACTTATCTATTTCATGACTACTGGAGTTCTCATGGTGACTACCCAGAAGACATCTAAATAAAGTGACTTTCAAATACCAGGAGTGTTGATTGAACTCATACAGTGGACTTCAGAAGACGTTTGGAAATCTTCCTGGATTACTTAAATAGAATTAATTGACTAACTGTGGGACATAAAGAATTATAATTACTGTATTCCCTGAGGAGCAATGTCAGGATTGAACAAATGGTTTCCAGATTGACTTTCTGAGGTCAAAGATAATTGAGACACTGTGGCAGTGATAGACCATTGATAGACTACTCAGCAATATTTGGACTTATCAAAAGAAGACAAGATGTTTCAACAGTGGAAAATAAGTGGGTAGCAAAAAGAAATGATGTCAATGTTCCAAAGCATTTATATTATTATGAAAAGGAGTCACAGGGAGATAAAAGATCTAATTAATAACATAGAAGTGGAGCTAGAAAGTGTTCAACAAGGGATAATGAACAATGATCACAAAGTCCAGGAAATAGAGGGGATAATAGAAAGACCAGGGGAAAAGATAGAACAGACAAATCAACAAATAAAACAAGAAGATAAAAAGAAGACAGTTAAGACTTATGAAACAATTCAGAGAAAATACATACTAAAAGACAAAAATGGTACTGGATAAACAGAAATATATTCTTGAAAATTAGATAGAGACTTGGGCATATCCTCTGGAGGCTTGGCAGCAAAAAATAGTAGAGATGGAAGAAATACTTAGATTAAACAGGAAAGATGCAGATAGAGATAAAGACCTGGGGAAGGATTTTGGAAGGCAAGTCAAAAAAAATGAACAAGAATTGAAATATCAAAATGGGCAAGAGATGATGGATAGAGTAAATATTTTGTAACACAAGCTTGGCTTTAGTAGGAGCTAGAACAGAGGCAGAAAGAAGAAATAGGGGAAATATTATTATACATATTTCTATATGATATACTGGGACATAGTGGCTCAGTGGCTAAAACACTGAACTTGTCAATTGGAAAGGTCAGCAGTTTGAATCCCTAGTGATGCATAACGGAGTGAGCCCCCATTACTTGTCGCAGCTTCTGCCAACCTAGCAATTCGAAAGCATGTAAAATGCAAGTAGAAAAATAGGAACCACCTTTGGTGGGACGGTAACAGCATTCCATGCACCTTTGGCATTTAGTCATGCTGGCTACATGAGTGATGTCTTCGGACAGCGTTGGCTCTTCAGCTTTGAAATGGACATGAGCATCACCCACTAGACAGGGTTGGGTTCTGGCTAGTTTTACTTCTGGTTTGTTCGTGCACGCACTTTACACTAGCCACTGGATACATTCTGCATGCACATGCACAGTTCAATTAAAATTGTTCTGTGCATGCACAGAACTTAAAAACAAGATGGCAGCACCAATAGTGCCGACCGGGGAATGGGTTCAAGGGAGTGGCAGGCCTGGGTTGCTGCTAGTTCCAGGGACCCAGGCCACCATACGACTATCAGTTTGACTAAACTGGGCTGAACCAGTAGGAACCCACCTCTGTCTCTAGACTCAAGAATGACTAGCACATATGTGTGAGAGGAACCTTTACTTTGTATATAATATACTAAAAGTAATAGTTAGATGTAAAGATTAGTTGTTGAAAGATGATGATACTATTTATATTTTAATGATATTCCATCGTTGGAATGGCGGACAAAAATGCTGAACAACTAAATAATGAATGCCTATCTTTTAACACAAATATGTATAATAACATTACAATTACATAAGTATGAGGTAACAAATATTATTAATACTACCATTGCTACTTTTATCCAAATGCATGATACCCAGATGCCTCACTTTTCATGTATTGATATTGATGTATATTTTTTTAAAAAATTTAGAAACTAAGAAATTATTCTTATTTTGCTGTTAACTACCATAATATTAAATAAAGATCATTCTAAATTTGCTTGAAAATTGCCAAACTGTAAACTCAAGAATTTATACCCATTATCCAAAGAGTTAATATTGTATGAGACAAATGGAAGTAATTTAATGTTTTTTACACAATGATTCACCCAACCTGTTTCTCTAAATTATAGTTACATGCAATGCACAAGAATGATATTGCAATAATATAATTTAACTAGTTATTTAATTATGTTAATTGCATAATTTAAATGCTGTTCAGCATGAAACCCTTATTCTAATTAAGAATCTAACTCTGTACCTTACTTCCTACCAAATTTTCATTTTGTATTATTTCTTGAAACTAATCTACAAAAATCACAAGGCTATGACACTCAGCAATATGAAGCAAAGCTGTTTAAATAGCTAAAATAACTAAAGTTAATGCAGCGTATCTGAAATAGCTTATAATCATGCTTGCACATTTGACTTTATTTTGAAATAATTTAATTAAATGGATTTCAGTATCAGCTCTAGATATTTGTATTCGTTTTTATTTGCAGACAAAACGGTACAAACAAATGAAATAACTTTTGTAATATTGTAGGGATGATATTTGTTAAAAAGAAGCAGAAAATATGATTTTATGGTTGGAATCTAAGCATAGCGCCTTACATTGACTTGAACAAGCCTTTCCTACAATGGTGTCTTCCAGATATGTTTGTAACGCAGCTTTTTGCCCAGGGCATCTATAACAAATTGCACTGATGCCAAAATGACTACAAGAAAGTAGTGATTTCATCACAGAAATGCAGTGATGAAATTATCGTGTAGTTGCTGAAACTAAGATTTATTGACCACTTTTTAAAGACATTTTGTACCTTGAGCATCCCAATTTAACTATCTGTTCCCTTATTTAACTAGGCAGACAGTATATGATAAACCATGTGTGACTCAAAACGTCCGAAAAGTAGTTTACTGACTTCCAATAATATTAGCAAGGATGGAAGTATTTTAAGAATGTCTTTTGGTTGGAACAAGAAAGAGAACCAGGAAGAAACATTCAAGTTATCATGTGGTGGTGTACATGTGTGAACTTAACCAGAATTCAAGCTTTTTTAAAATTAAATTTCATTTAGTTTTTTCTCTTTTTATATTAGGTTTCTATAAGATGTAACCAGGCTATGGGCCAGCAAAATGATTATAACGAGTGTTGCAATTCCAATAAGTCTATAACCCTAAGGGATGAATTACAGGAAAGATAATTGAACTTTGACCTGGTATTTCCTAGGGACAGTCTGAGGAAGATCATCTACTCATATTGGTAAAGAAATAGTTGACTCTGACATATTATGGTATTGTTTGATATGTAAATAATGGGTAGTGGGAACCTTTCATAGACATGCAAAGGATAAAGGCACCCATTTATCAAGGCTTTGGACCACCTACTATGTTTTCTACTTGTTGCATTAATTTATGCACCCATTTCTGGGTCATAAATTAATTATTCATAACATCTTTATGATACTTTTAAAATCCTCCCCTTTAATTATACAATCTTTATTTCTTTCAGCCCTCGGGGTTCCTGGATTCTTTGGCTGAGATCCCAGTGATCACTTCATTTTGCATACTAATAAAGTAAATGTGTTGGAAAAAATTTCAAAGGTATTTGATCCTTTTTAAAGATGGGCATTTCTTGCCAACACAATCATACCTTGTTCTGTAAGTTCCAGAAATGATGGAGAAATGGGTCGATTTGATTATTAGATAGAGATCGCCTCATCTGGAATATTTGTTTCTAGTTAAATAATGATGAGAAAATCTATAACTATGTGAGGAAATGCAGTGGCTCAGTGGCTAAAATGCTGAGCTTATCGCTCGGAGAGGTCAGCAGTTCGATCCCTAGTGAACAGAGCTTAAAATTTGGTTCTTTTAAGACTGGTGGATTTCAACTCCCAGAATTCCTCAGCCATCTTAACTGGGGAATTCTGGGAGTTGAAGTCCACCAATCTTTTTTTTTTT
>JAPKID020005239.1:0-11230 GCA_026931265.2 Tropidonophis doriae | reverse complement strand
ACACTAGAAGGGGGAAAAAATATCACACAACCATAGCCAATTATCCATCAGTAGAGGGTTGCTTTTTGTTCAAGGTTTCTTTTTCTAACAAGATCCACAGCCTAAAAGAGTTTGAAAATCCTGCTGTAGGGATATTACTGCTAGTCTTTTTTTTTTATTACCTTCTGAGCACAAATACTGCTACCCCAAAGACGTCTGTGTAAAGTTTAGCAAAACGTTTCGTATCGTGGAATGGAGGAGGAATTTTTACTACTGATTACTTTCTATACCACTTGAAAATAGCCATGGCATAGATGAATGTACTGAAAAGGAGAAGTGCATATCTTCCAAGGAACAAAAGCTGGGGGAGTGGGGGCGGGGAACAAGAATAGATAAAAATGGTTATGTAGTTTGAAAACAGTGAATGAAATTATCATCTTCCCCATGATAGTCTTTAGAACAGTGACAAAATTTTTACAAAGTCACTCTCCATTTACAGTAGAAAAAATCCTTCTTTTCCATTGGTTTCTTCCAAACAGCATGTCTGACAAAACCTAGAGTATAAGCATCAAGGAGGCACAAAATCAGCATCGAAAAGTCGAATCTATTTTGACATGTGGCTCAAATAGAAATTCGTTAACCCTGCACACAAAATCAGCTGCTCAGATACTTCTGGGTTTGTATGGGTTTTTGGCTCTGATTTTCAATTGTTTTCCCTTCTCTCCTTCTGCCAAAAGCAACATCCAATTATTGTCCATGATGTTTCTTACCTGTTGAGCTGGAAGGCACTGGACTTGCCGAGACCCTCCAGCTTCTCCAAGCCTTCCAGGACTTGCCCACTTTCCACCATCTCTGGCGTAGGAACCTGTGAATCGCTGTAGGGCCCCAGGATGCTGACCGTGGCAGGTGACAGGTCTGTTAAAGGCTGCTGGCTCTCCTGCTGCTGCAATTCGCTTTGCTGACTAGAATGGTGACGGCGCTTTTGATTCCGGTCCCAGCTAAGGTAGGTGGAGAAGAGGGTTACCATCAAGGCAGCATCCACAGATGACCTCCAGGGGGTCGTTCACTGCTTAGTTTTAAAAAGGCATTCCATTATCTTCCTTCCACATGTTATACCTTTTGCAAGGACATTATATTTCTCAGCGTTCAAACTATTATTTTGATTAGTGGGAAAATAAAAAGGACATTTGTATAGCTGAGAGAGAACCTGTCCTCTTTTTGAAAGCCTCAATAGTCAAACATCTCAGAGTATTACAATACTGGGTGTTGTTTGTGGGACTTTAATAGGCATCTATTGAACTGTCCCTATGAAATGCACACCATGGTATGTTGGGTCAAGCTCAACAGAAGGTGGCTATACAGATAGTCCTCAACTTACAACAGTTTGTTTAGTGGCTGTTCAAATTTACAATGGCACTGAAAAAAATGACTTATGACTGTTTTTCACACAACAGTTGCAGGATCCCCAGGGTCCTGCCATCAAAATTTAGACTCTTGGCAACTGACTCATATTTTGATTGTTGTAGTTTCCCAGGGTCATGTGATCAACTTTTGTGACCTTCTGACAAGTCAGTGGGTTGTCACTCAACAACCCTGTTACTAACTTAACTGCGATGATTCACTATTTAATAACTGTTGCAAGAACAGTCATAAAATGGGGCAAAATTCATTTAACGTCTGCAATTTCAGGTGGTGATAAGTCAAGGACTACCTGCATTCAAAGCTTCTTTTACCAGAATTTTGTATATAGCAATTAAAGGAGTTTGTCTGTTTCTTTACAACATATCTATCATTTTAAAATATTTTTCATTTGGAATATATTGTATATCTAAGAAATGTAAAGGGGGGGAAGGGTCTTTAGGGGGTGGGGTGTTCACTGTAATATGTGTTTTTCCCCTTTCTCTTTTCCCTTTCTTTTTTTTTTGTATTCAGTTGTAAATGTACTGTTTGGGTTAGGGTTAGGGTTAGACAGAAAAAAAAATCATTAAAGCTCAGGCATTTGTGAGAGTTTTACCTGGGTTTTATTTTTTAATTCTTGTTTTTGTTAATCTTGTTTTATTTATATATTTAATTGTTTTTTATTGAGCTGTACTACAGCACTTTAAATATTTGGAACAGAAAAACAAATAATGAATTTCACCAACAGCAGCAATTTACAAGCATAGCAATTTGGAACATGGAAACAGTGGTTCCCGCTTTTCTTTTGGTATGATGGACAAACCAATTGAAAAATAGTTTGCGATGCTATTTCTCTGTATGTTGACTGCTGCGAGGATTGTATGTGCTAAGTATTGCAAAGAAAAGACGAGGCCGACTTTTGAAGTGGATTTTCAAATTGACTGAATTAGCAGACATGGCAAAAGTTAACTGCCTTGATTGGAGACAATAGATTAGACTGGAAAGAGTTTGTGGATTTTCTACATGTTAAATATAATAACAGATGGTTAACAGAAGGATCTGAAGATTAGTTTTATGTTTGGAGCAACCCGTTGACTGGTTATTTTTTAATATATAGATTGTATTTGTCAATTTGATTGCTAGGTAAATAGATTTCCACATTGGGGATATTTGTGTATCTAATGTAGCGTTTTTGTTAAACATAGCTGGAAAAGTATATAATTATTTGTAGATCGTTATATAAGGGGAGGAGAACATATTGGTTTTGGATGTATCTTTTAGCATTCAGCCGGTGTGGATTTTTTACGGTTAATGTTAGATTTAATTGATATTTGTTTGTTTTTTACATAAGATCCTTTTTTGGTTATTATTGTTTGGTTATTAGTGTTGTCCATCTGTTTTTCCCCCCCTGTTTTTCTGTTTTGTATTTTATCTTTGTTAATACAAGAAGGATAAATATGTTAGAATTCATAGCTTAAAGTAATAAAATGGGAGCATTTACCCATAAAGAAAGGAATCAGTGGTTTCCAAATTCATTTGGGAGATTGAGATTTTTTTTTGTTTTAACACTGTACAACAAAAGTATATGAGTATTTCTAAAACTCTCTCAGGCTACTTCCTTAATGACAACAGTAACAGTAATATAGTTGAGATTTCTCCTTTCTCTGTGGAAAGTACATTATTATTTCATGGACCTCTTAATTATTTATTCTTCTCTCTCATCTGGAAATTGTATGGTTCACCACTTTACACACCACTATCCCCCACAACTCCAGTCTCTGTTATTTCGTAAGGATAGTGTCTTGTATATGTCCTGCTATCAGAGAAGGATTAAAATAAGCATAGTAAATATGTAAAAATCCCTACAGAGAGCTTCTCTTTGTCTACCTCAATTTTAGATTGCTACCTTTGTTTAAGCCTCACAAAATCTATGATGTAATTTAAACTGAAGGCAATTTCCTGATCAGCTTCAGGACTGAATAGGGAATTGAACCTGAGTTTCCTCTTATTCTAATATTTAAAACACTATAATAACCTTGGCAAATATCATATTTTGCAGACATGCATGGATCTACTGGCCTGCCTGCCTATGAAACAGATTAGGAGGGCATCATAGAGTTTGCCGCCATTGGGAAAAAAATAGTGATATGGGTCCCTAAAACAACCTGGTTACTCTATTGTCAGGAATCCCAGAAAACATTATTTTTATCCGAGCCTACAAATCAATTCTTGTGTTCTGTTAGCAAGAACGTATGCTCAGAATTACTAAACATCAAATCTTTATGCTATAATTATAAAATAGGTTTTCACTCATTTTGTAATAACTAAACTTTCATATTGCATCATTGTTATGGAAAGAAGGCAACTTCTACTCAGCGCATGCACCAAATCAGCAACCAACATCACAGAGATCCACAGCCACTGAATAAACCTTTCCATCCACACAAATCCTTTGTTTTCATTTCTATGTGTCAGGCAAAAGCTGTCAAGATCTCAGTAGCATTTTCTTGAAACTTTCAATCCTTGAGGCTACCGTATTGCCTGAAGGAACACCTCGACTGGTATCAGGTGATGCAGATGATCGTTAACACAATTGTCAAAGCTTCCAGATCATGTTTGCTTCCACGCATTGCCTAATGTAGCTAAGGTTGCCAATTTTAATTCTGATTTCTAGAGTCCTGGGCCTAGAATTAGTGCTAGAAATGCAGGTGGTGGATTTTAACTGGAGCCGAGCTAGCAACAAAAGGCTTTTGTTGCTTCCCTGGGAACTGCTGCTGACTGATACTGTGCATTGTGTTGACACTTGCATTCTGGTGCAGGGTAAGGAAGAAGGAAAGGAACTGATACAAAAGAATTACCCTGTTAGCTAGCCAGCCTGCACGCCCACCCATCTGCCTACTTGAGCTTTATGAGCTTGGACAAAGCTAGTCACTAAGGAGGAAGATCACCCATGTAACCATAATCCTCAGTCCTGGGGCTGACCTCCACAACTTTATATGCTTGTTCCAATTACAAGGTGTGAAGAGACTGCTTCTGATTCCTGAGGTCCCACAAATGTGGGTTAGCAGTCCAAACATTCAGGAAAATAACAGGCATGCTCGCTTCCCTTCAACCCCAATTGATTCACAAAGGCTTAAATACTCTTCTAGTAGTGGATGAATTAAGTATTGTGTAGGTGACAGCAACTTCTCCTTTCCTCCCTGTCTCCTAAGGGGGCGGATGAAAGAAGAATCAATTTTGTTTCTTATCCATACTAGATCGGACGTGGGCAGTCCATGATTTACAACACACATACAGCCTTAAAAGCATATTTTTGGAACCCCCAGATCCACATACAATTGCAGACTGAAAATCAGCAGAGATCTGAAGCAGGTTTTCCATAATTTTTCTGGCTGGGAACTGAAATGTTGGTTAAGACTTAGAGTATACAGTCAATCAAACTGCAAAAACAATACGCCAAACATGCTCTAGAAAGAAAGAAAAGAAAAATCCCAGTGCTGCCTATTTAGAAACATTTTGTTTCTCTTGGTACCCAAAATAAAAGATATAGCTTCCAGCAGTGAAGCATTTTATGTTGTACCACATAAACATTGCCTGCCTCTGTTCTACAGAGGGAAGATAACAGGTTTGAAGCAAAACTTTTAAAGCTACCTCTTCAAATCGTTCTTTGGCTTATGAAACAAGGAAAAATAAAACATAAAATCACTGTACGCAAAAAGAAAAAACTCTCTACGGTGGGGCTTGAATTATGGCAACTGAATAAAAGGCTCAATCAACCCCTTACATGGTGGCTGCCTTGGGAATCCTTTGATGGCATCTGATATGAGCACAGACCAAATATTTAAAGAAAAGTATACATTCATCTGCACCATCAATCCAATAGTCTCTTGGTTTTACAACTGCATGGCAGATCCATCCAAGAGAAACCCAGCTCAATTTGTAGTCTTGTGTGTCTCCATTATATCAGTGAGCTGCTTTTTTAATGTTATAAATACATAACAAAAAACTATATTTTTTTCAACAAATGCAGCCTATTTTGCATATAATATTAAACCATATGGATAGCTTTGCAAATCTCACTAAGCCAAAAACAGAAAAACCTCAACATTATGATCTAATGTTACATGTAAACTAGCTACAGCTTTTGAAAACTGAACAAAAGCTACATGAAACGGAATTAGATATTTGGTTCATTTAGCTTATATTCTTTATGCAGACTGGCAGGGCCTCTCCAGAGTTTTAGCCATGTGTGTTCATGCACATCCCAAATCACATTT
The DNA here is from genome assembly GCA_026931265.2 of Tropidonophis doriae. Classification (NCBI taxonomy): domain Eukaryota; kingdom Metazoa; phylum Chordata; class Lepidosauria; order Squamata; family Natricidae; genus Tropidonophis; species Tropidonophis doriae. The sequence goes on along the minus strand of JAPKID020005239.1, from coordinate 5,576 downwards.
TGCCCTCTGAATCTGGATCACTGCTCAGCCTTATTATGAACACAGGCATTGCCTTCACCCTAAGCTGAACATTGTAGGATACAGGAGGTTATTTTCATTATATCGAATGAGATTGAAATCCATTCTTAACTAAGGAAAGACGCTAATCATTCACTACAACGTAGCATATAATAATAAAGCCATTTTATCATTTTTTATATGCGGTGCTTCTAATAATCTATCAAGCAAAATATTTAGAATGGATCCATTACAGTTTTATTCTGTACTTTGAAACCATACTGCATATAGATCCCATCCAAATATTCAGCAGAGAATCAGCTTATTTGTACAAAACCGAAAAGAGAAAACGGAAAGCATCCATTGCTTTAAAGCTGCTGAGTTTGACCTTTAAATCTTCTCCATCCTAAACGCCACTCACAGTAGTAAAGGACAAGGCATTAGAGTAACTACTAACAATTCCTTTAGTTTGACAGGGCAGTGACCTGCCATTTGCAACCTTAGGCGCATTATGGGCTTCATAATACACAAAATGCTTCCTGCTGGACAGCACTAACTTTATTCATACAGCCTGACTGCTGATTGTGAGATAATTAGGGCAACAAAATACACTTCCAAGGCAAATGAATGGATAATTGAAAAAATGACCTCCAAGGCATTGGAATTCATTATCTGCAATTATAGCCCATTCCCAGGACCATTGCCACATCCCAAAATACTACTTTTGATTTCAGCAAAGATCTGGAACAGCCCTTTACACCTGTGTAGAATCCACTTACCAGAATTTGAGTATTATTCCCATGGCAACAAGGATGATAATGACAGAAATTGTAATGGTGACGTAAAGTTGGGGGTCCACACCTGGAACAGACAAAGGTTGCGGAGTCATAAAAAATAAAAGAAGTGGGATGAATTTTATGAGGAGAAGCACTAAATTTTAAGCTCCTTTTAGGAAGGTCAATTGTTTCCTAGATTGATTTCTATTCGTCTGTAAACAGTGGCAAAAACCTAGCAGCCACAGAAGGCAGTTTTTGCAATGACAAAAATAGCCTCTGCCTAATTTCGGCTTGTTACTCAAGCTGTTAGTTACTCAGAATCATTAAATCAGTATCTAAATGAGTAAGGGAAAGCAACTGATGGTTTACCTTCTCCCCGAGGTCCAAAGAGGAAGGGTGGTAGAGTGGCTGGGGTCTGACGCAGGTTGAGCCCTTCATTGTGTAACAGTGAGTGGGAATTGGGTTGTGCTGTTGCCATTCCATTGGATGAAACAAAGGCGTAATCCAGAAGTGGAAAGCCTGGGTTGGCAGAGCTGGCATCCCCGCCCTCATCCACTGAGACTGTGGGACCCCAAACAATGGCCCAGGGGTACTGAGATGAGGAGGGACCATCCTCAAAGCCAGATGGGGTAGCAGGCCGGATCCCTTGGGCTTGACGCCTCAGCCGTATGGCATGGCGTTGGCCAGCCCCTTTGGAAACCATAGAGCGCAGCCGCAATGAGGTAGAGTGAAATCCTGTTTTCTCCGTGGGCAGGTTCTTATCCCAGATGCAGAAAGATCTGGATGCTGTGGGGCTCCGGTGGCTGCACAATGGACGGGCTGCCAGAAGACCACGGGTCCGAAGAGACCAGGCGTTGTGCAACGGGACTGCTGAGGCTAGGAGGAGGAGGAGCCAGAAGTGCAGCAAGTGGATGCAGGAGACCAGGGGCAACCTCCTATGGCTGTTGAGAAGAAAGAAAGAGATGTCCCTTATTCATTGGACCACTTCTCTTTCCATGCTGCAAGATGGCTCTGTTTCAGCTTAGCAGTTTTGTACAGTTTCTGATTGCTTCATAAGATAACTAGGAGGGGCCGCATGTTAACAAGTAGAAAAGCAGAGAATTTCTCTGTTTGAGTTTATTGCCTCAGACATGAATGTGCCTTAGGCTCACCATGAAGGTGGAGCAGCAGCATATTTCTCAACCAGAATTAAGTATCATTTTACCTTCTTTAATTAAGGCCATGCCTGTAAGGAGTTGCACGATTAATGGTGAAGAGGAAAGATTTTGCTACCTTCCAGCTCAGATTAAATTATCCCTTCATCTCTTTTATAGAGATCCTCCTTTCAGTCTTTCTTAGAATGTCATGTCATTCAGTGGGTACTGCCCCCCTCCTCCCAGGAAGCCTAGTGGTTGCATTCAGTTACCTGTGATGTCATTGAATATGATTTAAGGAGTTTGGCTGTATGCTCTTTCCTTCTTAATGGACAACTACTTTGGTGAAGAAATCCTTATATCCTGGATTATCAATACTAAACCAGAATCTCCTCCTCTAAGTGTAGTGGGAAACCTGTGCTTAATACATTGCAGGGTGAGATAAGAAACGGAGGAGCCTGACTTTGTGAAATTGCAACCTATTCAAGCCTCGTAATTCTTAATCGAGCCACCCCTTCACCCATTCCTAGTGCCAACAGAATAGCCTTTTTATAGCACCTGAATTTACTGGTGCTATGTGTTTAATCCCACCTCTTTCTGATCCTGCAGCTGTTAGATTAGCATTTTCAAAACAGTCCCTTAGGTGCTATGGTTGGGCTCTCATTGCTATCCTACATTCTAAAATAATACTATGGACTTACCAGAAACTAGTTTCCATAGCTAGAGGCAACAGTTTTTCCACAGGTGTAAATGAGTCTCATATTCTTCACTAAAACCAGGAAAAAGGAGGAAAAAGGGATGAATGTTAGATGTTATCTATACCAATACTTCCAAATCCTTAGGCACTCTCATGGGTCTTTCTTCCTTTGCATCTGACTGCAGCAGAAATATGTAAGTAACAGTATAACAAAGTTGGAAGGGGCCTTGGAGGTCTTCTAGTCCAACCCCTTGCTCAAGCATGAGACCGTTCCAGACAAGTGGCTTCTGATCTCTTCTTAAAAACCTCCAGTGGTGGAGCATCCACAATTTCTGAAGGCAAGCCATTCTACTGATGAATTGTTCTCACTCTCGGGAATCTTCTTGATTCTAGGTTGGATCTCTGTTAGATAAGTTTCCGTTACTGCTTGTTACTTCTTATCCTGCCCTCAGATGCTTTGGAGAAAAGCTTGGCCCTCTCCTCTCTGTGGCTTGAATATTGGAACCCTACTAGCAGGTCATCCCTAGTCCTTCTCTTTGTTTGACTAGACATAGACAGGTATTATTCATTATATTCCTTAGATTAGACATGCCCTGGTAGCCTCTTTTTTTCTGTATGTCTTAATGATGTTGACTTGTTTTTTGACCCAAGACTAGAAAAGGAGCTACATTAAGGCATGCATGTTAGTATCAGTGTTGAAGCAGACTTTTACACCAAATCAATTTTCCAGTAAAATGCCTAGTACAGTCAGATGATCCTTCCATTCACTGGCCATCTATAGCCTGAGGTGGGCATGCCTCTCCCTCCCACTTTAATTCCACAGAGGTAGTAATTTCAAGACAGGTCCTGCCCATATATGAGCAGGTGATTCCTGCTTTAGAGACTTAACAGCCAACCAATAGTAATGGTAGGAGGGATACGCATGGTGGACTTGGGGAGGAGAAGAGAGAGAAAGAAATGGCCTTAACTCTGCTGGTTCATAGCAAAGCCTTCCTGGTGCCAGTCAGATGTTGCTTTTGAACATTGATTTAATACACTCCTGGAATAAGAATGACCTCATTTCTGAAAGGAGTTTGCTAATCAGTTGATGTTAATGTCCTACTGGAAAAGTACTAACCTGTGTTTTCTGAAAGAATTTTAATCTCGTTTTCAGGGAGAGTGCTAAGGCCATGAGATCAGCTGATAGTTGGGTTCCCGTTGAACAACACACCCCTGCAAAATACCGGAGCAGCAAAACTAGAGGGAGAACTGAGAGATGGCTAATCATGCCATCTTAGCCATCTGTCAAAATTTGTCTCCTGCCCAACTCCCAGCCTATTCCCTTGAGGTAAATGTTATGCAGGAAAAAAGGCACGTAATTGTGGAGGAATTCTCCAATATTTCCCTGTAGTGTCCCCTGTATGGCATAAATAAAACAATCCCCATTTTTCACATCATGGCTGGGGCAAGGTGTGTTTGCCAGGTGAGGCGGCAAATGTTAAGTCAGTTTAGCTTTCTGCATGGTCAGGGCTTGATAGAATCCAAATTTGGTAATGGGAAAAAAGGAACCTTATGGTTCCTGAGTGATTACAAACTTTTTACATTTTCCACTTATTCTTTCAGCTGTTATGAAGGTACCCGGTGCTATAAATGTACATAGGCTGTAGCTTGATATATACAGCAAATTTGATCTAAGTTTCCCATTTTGTGCATATATTTGTAATCATAAAAATAGGGGGGGATTTATATGTGAACACCTCACTATCGTTAACATTACCATTGCTGCGTCTGAGATTGAAAAAAGAAATTTATTGTCATGGATTTTTTATCACTTAAAAACTTAACAGTTCCTCCATGTATTTATGGTATGAAATGTGTAATCCACTTCATGTAAAGAACCATTTTAATTGTGCATGCAGACAAGAAAAGAAATAAGAATAAATTTAGAATGATAAACACAGGAGATTGTGAAAGGGAATGAATCAGCAAGAAAAGATTCCAAGCCTGTTTAAGAATTTAGAGAAAAAAAATGTGCCCATAAAATATTTAGTATTTACTTTCTGGTTGGCTAAAATGCTTTTCAACATTCCTTTTTGCCTTTTTCATACTTGTCTCTTCCTCTTTCACTTTCCTGCTACACATAAAATACAAGTGGATTATATGTTCTGTCTTGTATTTTGAACTATTGTTCAGGTAGACTAATATGATATTAGACAATATTCTAAAATTTTAGAATTCCATAACTGTTCAGTCTTTTACAGCCTGTGCCTTCTGGATAATCTCAAGGTATAGTTTATCTGTCTTTAGAAAATACAGGATATTACAAGCTTGTAGTTCTTTTCAAAGACTAAGATACTTTTCCAAAGCCTCTTCTCTCCAGGCTGCCTTACCCCATCTGTTGCTGTTCTGACTTCCTAATTTCAGCTCCTACAATCTCTACTCAGCATAGCCAAGAATTATGCTACCTGGGGATTATGGGAGTTGAAGGCTAACAGATTTGGAGGGCAACAATTTGAGGAAGTTGGCTTTATGCATTGGACCATTGTATGGCTGATACATAATTTACACACTGAATTTAGGTAGCAAATCACTATAGATAGTGATATGACCACATTTGAGCCCAACATTTTTATTGCTGAGTGAGATAGTTATTAAGTGACTTCTGCTCCATTTTGCAACAGTTCTTGCCACAGTTTTAAATGAATCACTGCAGGTGATAAGTTAGTAACCTGGTTGTTAAGTGAATCTGGCTTCCTCATTGACTTTGCTTGTCAAAAGGTCACAAAAAGAGATGACATGATCCTGGGACACTGCAACTTTTATAAATATGAATCAGTTGCCAAGCATCTGAATCATGTTACCATTAGGATGTTGTAATGTAAGTGTAACCTGAAGACGCATTTATTCTGGGCTGCCGGCCTGTCGTAGTTTTAAAGGGATTTTAAAGTAATTTTGGCCGCCGGAGGCGTCAGACGAGTCCTCGACTCGTCCGCC
>JAPKID020005238.1:0-11232 GCA_026931265.2 Tropidonophis doriae | reverse complement strand
TTTGTCAAAAAATTGCAAGCCGTATGGAGGCTTATAGCGTGCGGCTGGGGGCGGGGGGGCATTTTTTTTTTTTTTGTGCTCATTTCTGTCCTGCCCCCAGGAGCTCTCTGGAAGCCTCTATAAGGCTATGCATGACCATTTTGATAAAGGGGCAGAGCTTCAGGACGCGGGGCTTTAGGAGGCAGGGCTTCAGGAGGCAAAAAGTGCTGAATTAGGTGTAAAAGATCCACCCAGATTTTAAGCCTCTTTTTAGAGGAAAAAAGGTGTGTCTTATACTCCAAACAATACAGTATCTGAAATGGTATAGGACCTCCTGCTTGAGCAGGGGGTTGGACTCGAAGACCTCCAAGGTCCCTTGCGGCTCTATTCTGATTGATTGAAATATTTTCTCACCTGAAAAATGTCATTATTATATGATGAACCTGATGAACTCAGGTTCTCAGTACTGGTTCATCTACTTAGTACTGTTCTTCTTGGTTTATTTGATTCAGCATCAAAAAAACTATGTGTATATTTGTTCAGCATTGATTAGGATGAACTTTTTACTACAGTATTTTAATTTTTAGCTTAAGCTAAAGTTAATTTTGGAATGAATAGTATTTAACACTAGCCCAATGGGCAGAGTATTGATCACAGCTCTTAAAAACTACACCCTGAAACTTCATAAACTTGGTCAAGGTTTCCTTTTTATTCTGTCTGTAAAGTTGAACTAAATAACTAAAGTTGATAGGTATTACCTTCTGTATTGAGTAGTGATGCTTTAAAACTACAACTCTAGGCACCACATTTCACTATATAGGCAATCATCAAGGTATAAATTGACCCCAATATTTTTATTGCTAAGCATGAAATTTGTTAACTGAGTTTTTCCCCATTTTAAGATTTTTCTCGCCACATTTGTTTAAGTGATTCACTGCAGTTGTTAAATTAGTAACACGGTGGTTAAGTGAATCTATTTTTTTCCATTGACTTTGCTTGTCAGAAAGTTGCAAAAGGGGTCACATGACTCTGGAACACTGCAACATAAATGTAAGTCAGTTTGTCAAGCATCTGAATGTATATCACATGACCAGGGAGATGCTGCAATGGTCATAAGTATGAAAAATGGTCATAAGTTACTTTTTTCAGTGCTATTGTAACTTTGAATGGTCACTAAGCAAACTGTTGAAAATCGAGGACTATCTGTATTTAATGGAGAATAAGTCCTGAAGGTAACTGTACTTGTAAGTAAATATGAAGTTAATGGTGACTAATATTTTATAATTTGCAATTAAAACTATGTAACAATTTAATAATTTGCACCAAAGATTACAATAATTTATTTGAAACAATAGTAATATTATTGTGAATTAGTTATATTTGTGAATTTTAAAGGCTATTGCATGAAATTCTTAATCTGCTTCATACGAATTATTCTTTCTGGCAATTAATATGTCATGTGAGAGTTAAGAAGGGGAATTAGGCTAAATTCCTTTTACATGACATATTTTAATTATTGCTTTTTGAGAAAATTAGAAACTGAATTTACCTTTATATTTAGGCACATTTGCCAACCCAGGCATCTTAGAGAGTTATTGACCTCAGCTATTGGCCTCCCATCCCCCACCCTCCCTAGCCAACATGACTATTACTGATAAATCTCTCCATTTCTTAAGGATATTGTTTAGCAGTTGCTGTGGGAAAGTTGCAGAAAGCAATATGCCATGATTTAAAAACAACATATGTTTAGACTATATCATAAACTAAAACAAAACAAATCACATTATATTTTAGTTTACCTAAAGCCACCTGGTGAGTTCTTCCAAGCAGAGAGATTTTCAATATAAACTACATCTGATGTTATTAATACTATGAACCAGGCTTTGTTTTCATGAATAAGCTACTGAAATAAAACATTTCAAAAGATCCTACAGTTATTCCCTTGAAGTGAAAAAGTCAGTGCAGGAGGAAGGGGGAAATTCTGATTACAGTAGCTAAATCTTAATCCCTTTTCTCTGATCTTGGGAGAGAATTCTTAGCAAGTAACTCTATTTAAATAACTACCCAGAATTAATCCTTTTGGTTGCCCGAGGCATGTAAAAAAAACGGTAAAACAAAGAATTCAGAAAAGTGTTCAGGTATTTCATAGAACCCCCCCCCCCCACTTATAACAAAAGAGGCTCCACCCCTTTATTTTGATAGCCCAAGATGTTCCTTTTTTACTTTGGCTTTTCTTTTAACAACAATACATTTTAGGTATTTTATATTTGGAAGAGGTGACTTTAAGTGCCTATGTCATTTACAATAGACAGTATACTACTGATGCAGGAAAAGAACATGGGAGCATAATGTAATAATACATAAAAGGCCTTACTCTGGTCCTCATTCTGTTTCTGTAGTAGCTTGGTAAATATTCTAGTCATTTCCAGATAGGACAATCATCTGTTGGAGTTCTTAAAAAGAAGTCTTATATGAACCATTTTCACCATCTTTTTATTATTGTTTTATAATAATAATAATTTATTAAATTTATAAACCGCCCCCTCTCCCTAAAGGGACTCGAGGGGTGTACAGGAAAATTGAAAAAATATCTAAAAACATACAATACATACAAAGTTAAAAACGAATTAAATTAGCCTGTACTAAAATTTAAGTACATTAAAATTACAACCCCTTAAAACCAAATGGACAATTTGAAAATGCAGACTGGGGCAAGAAGAGTAAATTAGGTCAAGCTGGCCTGATGGAACAAATAAGTTTTTATTTTTTGGCGGAAGGCGCGGAGGTCCGTGGTCGTTCTAATATCCTGGGGTAGGTCGTTCCAGAGGGTCGGGCCCATCACAGAGAAGGCCCTTCCCTTGGGCACCGCCTGCTGGCGTTGCCTGGTGGACGGCACCTGGAGAAGTCCCTCTCTGTGTGAGCGAATCGGCCGGAGGGATGTATAAAACAAACACATTATATTTTTAAGTCATGTTTATCATTATCTCTTTAGTAATCCCTATTAGAACATCATTTTAACTAATTTCAGTGAAAGAGATGTAGGACTTATTAACAGTTTAGGACCTGGCACAGACACGCACAAATCAGTTGATCAGATTACAAATTATCAGTTTTAAATCAATTATAACGTAAATGTTAGTTTCAGAATTAAAGCTTGTACAGTTATTGAATATAAAAATGAGAAGCTGAATCATGCAGACTATCCTCATCTTTAACCTGTGATCCCTTTGAAACTACCATCAATCTTACTAGCATAAATATTAGCAAAGGAAAGTATCCTATGTGTAGAGCTTCAAAGGTTTTCTTTGAATTGGAGACGCAAAAAAAAAAAAGTTTCCTTAGTGCAGAAAATGTGTACATACAGAATCTCAAAAGAATACCTGCATTTTCAGACATCCATATCAACACTTAGAACTTTGTCTACATTATAAGCAACAAATTCCCTAGTTAATTTATTGAACTTGGCTATTTTACCTAATCATCGTCGTCGTCATCACATGATAATCACAATAATCCTAATCAGTGGCAAAATCATGACTTGTTTGGGAACTGAAATGTACACTGAGAATTTGCTTATAGCACAAGATAATGTTTTTCTCCAAATGAGCTGGTTATCTGTATGTCAGATGAGCAAAAAGTCTGGGTAGCTATCAAGGCAGGTTTGGTGCTGAATTAATGCATGTAGAAAGAAGCAGCAGTTGCCACCAATGTGGCTTCCTTTATTTTATTCCCATGCACATTGAATTGCAGTTGAAATATAATAATAAAAGGGTCTTTATTTTAATCTTCAGTGTTTTGTATTGAACTACATTGACTAATTATAGTACTTTTATCAGTATAAGAGCATAGTAATACATTTTTTAATGAACACATTACAGCAATTTAAAAAAAAAAATTTGCAAATTTGGCCACTGTTATCATAAGGCAAACTACACAAGTAGTGTAGAATTTCAGGACATATTAAACTAGTCCAGAAGAAGAAGACAATTAGGCAATTGTCTACCATTGTCTTGTAACATACTTAGTATAACAGTTAATCAAGTTCTGCAGGTTAGCAAATACAATGAGTCAATAGAACTTTTTTATTAACTTCACCACATATATTGCACCAATCCTGAGAAAGACAGCAACTAAGCAATTACCCAAGATTGTACAGTGTTAAGTGCTAATACATTGCCCAATCAATATCTACTACAGAAAAATTGTTGATTTATCACAGCTGACCTAGACAGTAGATGCCAAAACACAGATCAGAGGATAGGTCCCAATTTGGTCTGTAGAAGAAGAGCGAAGTAATAGCTATAGAGCACAGTGTGGAGAGGAAAACTTGAGTAATTGCTTAGTAATTGCTTAGACAATGATGTTTTGACTGACTGTTGTTTAAGCACCAGCTATAGGTCTTAATTCATTAGAGTTACAGTAAAGTATGGTTTCTACAGTTAAAAATGGTACATGAAAATATTTTCTCCTTTTTCGTGGCTGCTGACAGCATCATACAACATAGTTAATACAAGAAATTCCACTAACAAGTCTCATGCTTTGTAGTCCACTAAAAAGCCTTATGCTTTGTAATCTATTAAGTCACTCTGTCAGCCAGAATTAAGAAACTGATTGTGCAGGATGTTCCATTTCCAATTAATAATACCCAAGGATTAATAAAGCAATTTAGGAAATGAATGTACCAGGTAAGGATTTATGGACAAATGAAAGTTGTGTTATTGCAAATAATGCGAAATGGAATTAAATTGAAGACATTTTACAGTACAGCTAAAAATGTTTGGCACACTTCCTTATATTCTGCTTCATTCTGAAAGACATTAATGGAAGTTGATTGGAAACCCAGTTTTATCTTGAAATATAAAAGTTCTAGATTGTATTTTTCAAGGATTATAACAGATTCACTTGTAAACATTTTTCCGATGTTAATCTAAATTCATGTGATCAGTCTTCATAAGCAATGCAATCTATTAACAAAATACTCCAACAAAGAATGTGTTAACATGCATATGTGCTTTTATGTGGATGTTAACTAGACTATTCTATAATAATCATAGTGCATTATTTCTCTATCTGACTATCTTGCTGAATTCTGATTGGTGAAGAGTTCCACAAGAAAAAATGCAAAGAGCAACAATTTATAGTTCTAGATGAAAGGAACTGGGGGAGGGAGAGCGAGATGCATAAAGTCTACAATCCATTCATTATGGAATGTTGTGTATCTTCCACTCTCCCAAAATGGGAAAATTTCAGAAGTAGTATATCAGTATGAGTATATTTGAGAGCTTATTTGATAGAATTGTTGCAGGCATTGGTATAGAAAGCAACAGACTATAAATTCCACTCATATTTTAGCATAAAGCAAGGCGGGCAATTTTTAGTGGGTTAGTGATCCTCTCTCAGTGCTAGAAAAAAGGCAGTGGCAAACCATTTCCAAAGAAAACTACTTGGGCACCAAGAAATAAAATTGACTTCAGGGCACATACAACCCCAAAGTTTGCATTTAGTTTCATGGAGATGAGAAAAGACTGGAGATGAGATGTAATTTTAGAATGAATTGTTTGTGTATTGTATGTTGTTTGTGCATGATTTGAAACTCAGAATAGTATAGTGATCAAAGTTCAAGATTAGAAGAGGAGAGATCCAAATGCTGGTCTTCCTTAGGCATAGAAGCTTTTCTGGGTGGCTTTGGGGCACGCTTTCTCCTGTAGTGCCAGAATGGATAACTGAAAAACATTTACCAGTTTGCATTGAACCACTGGGGTAGATTATAGTCAATAACCTTCAATGAAAAGGGCTTCATCTCACTTTGGATTGACTCGGCTTTTTGGCTAGTACACACAGACCTCTAGTTACCATAGCAACTCCCTTTCATTCTGCCCTTTGGCTACTAGAGCATATTCTTCATTAAAAAAAAAGTTAAACCTTGGGATAGGGACTCAGGATAGGGATTCATAAAAAGGAAAGAAGGGATGTTCACTCAACCATAAATACCCTTCATACCTTGTGAATGTTTTAGGACCCTGGATTTACAACAAACCAACTGAAACAAAATTTTATGGTAGAGGTGTTAAACATGCTTTGAAACATGTTAGCTTTCAATAAATAAATAAAGTTTTTAAAAACTTAAATCAAAGAGAAAATGGAACAAGATGTTTATTGACATTTTGGTTTGGCCCACTCCTGATTTTTATTATCACTAAAACTGCAATATGTGCCAGAATGTTTCTTAAACATTTTTTTATTAGTATTCCTTAGTATCACTTTTAAAATTCATGGGAAATCCTAAAAGAGCTTTGGATTTCATTTATTAATAATTATAGTATTAAAAGTTAATATTGGTGCATTTGCTGTCACTGCCACTTCTCACAACTGTTTGATGGAATTTTAATGTTGCATTCCTGTACAATATATGCTGGCAAACAAGTTTGATTTGATGGACCCTGAAAAAGTCTTTGGAGACTCAGAAGTCTTCAGGCAACTTTAAGAAACACTGTTCTAGAGAACCAAAGACCAGAATTTATCAATTGCTGCAAATTTCCACAAAATGCAGTCCCTCACCAAAGCCAAATGCCAAAAAAGCTATGATTCCCAAGAGCTAAATTCATTAAAGTAACTTTGAGCAGCTTTACCAATCCTTACCCCTACTCCCATAATGATACTTCCTTCCCTTGGAATGTTCATTGGAGGCCCATTTTACTGGAGAAATTTTTCTTTTTCCTCTTATAGGAAACATGGCCCCTTTTGCAGCCAATTAAGAGAAAGGACTAGGTTAATTTTCAACCATGCCGACTGCCTTCCATCTATAATTTCAGATGGCATCTTAGTATCCTGGACCGTAGGAGTTTATTTACTTAAATAATGGCTTCATTTAATATTTAAAATTAATGATAAATTAATAAATTTAAGATTAATGGCTAGAAGCATAGCATAGAAATTTCTGAATAGATTTAACTATAAAGTTTTGATACAAACATGGCAAAATTCCTGATAATTCCCGATAATATATGGTTTCTGGATTGTAAGCAAATTATGACTAAGGCAGGAAATAGAAATAAAATAATTTTTGTCTCTCCCCCTCCCCTAAAAAAAGCTCCTGTTATAGCTCTCTATTTCTGCTTGCACTATTCTGGTTAAGAAGTGGCAATAACCATCTGGTCATTAGCCTTAATGAACTCTTTTTTATATATTTTTCTAGATCTCAACATCTTTTTTATATCATGGCAAACAAAACTAGATGCAGTATTCCAAGGATGATCTTACAAAGGCATTATAAAGCAGTACTAAAACTTCACATAATCTTAATTCTAAATAAAAGTAAAGGTTCTCCTCTAGCCGTTCCTGACTCTAGTGGGCAGTGCTCATCTCTGTTTCAAAGCTGAAGAGCCAGCGTTGTCCGAAGATGTCTCCATGGTCACGTGGCTAGTATGACTAAACACCAAAGGCGCACGGAATGCTGTTACCGTCCCACCAAAGTGGTCCCTATATTTCTGCTTGCATTTTTACATGCTTTCAAACTGCTACATTGTCAGAAGCTGGGACAAGTAATGGAGCTCACTCCATTACATGGCACTAAGGATTCGAACCACCGAATTGCTGACCTTTCTGATCAACAAGCTCAGTGTCTTAGCCACTGAACCACCGCGTCCCTGAAGATCTTGATTCTATGCCTCTGTTAATACAGCCTGGGACTGCATTGGCTATCCTAGGCTGTATTGATGGCTCCTATTTAATTGACTGTCAACTAGCACTCTAAGATCCCTCTCACAGCTACAGCTATTGAGCCAGGTACCATTCTATACCTGTGCAATTGGTTTTTCATGTTTAAATGTAGAAATTTATTTTTTTCCATCATTGAATTTCTCACCATTGAATTTCTTGCCATTGAATACAAATTGCTCTGGAGAACTACTTTAGCAGGTATTAGCAAGGATCTGTTACATTACTCTACTAACAATAAAGATCTTTCCAAAAAGCCAAGTAGCTTATGTTGTGTTTCCTGTTTGCCTGTCATGCACAACTTGACAAAACCTGGTATGACTATAGTGAAGCAAACATAAATAAATCATGATCAGAAGATTTTGTTTGCTTATGCCTTTAAAGCATGACAGATTATATGCCTATTGTGTGTTCTGCTGTACAAACTATATTGAAATAATTATGCTCCTATTTTTGATTCATGAAAGAAGCAATATGAAACTAGCAATATGCATATTCATTATAACTCATATTTTTTTCTTGCAGTGAAAGGTTAGTAGTGTTTAGCTAAATATTTTATTGCTCCAAAGGATGCAAATATGGGTATTGGGCAACACCTCCAGTGATATGCATTTAGAGATATAATTATAATGACTTCTAGAGTTGGCTGAGGACAACGCAATGTATAATTCTCCCAATGGTTACTCCTTTCCTATACTCATCATTTATTTTTTACCCCAGCTTATGGGCCTTAGCCTTTCTCTTATCTCTCTATTTCACAATGGCTAGTTTCTGGCAATACGCTTGTGGGGAAGCTATCATTCTCTGGCAGTGCAAAGGAATGGGTCCACTGGGACAGCCATTGTGGGTATTGTTGTGCCTAGCAATTCTTGCGCTTCACCTCAAAGATCAAGCAGTGCTCTCAATGTTTTCTACATTCCTGAGAACTAGAGATGTCCTTCTCTTCTAATGATGGCAAACAGTAGCCATGCTCACTGGTGATAGTTTTGACCCTTCTCCCCAGCTACAATTACATTTTTTCATCAAACATTTTGTTTGATGAAAAATAATAGAAAAATGATATGACAGACTCAGTGATGGCTCAAGGAGTCTTCCTTTGCCTCCTCCTTTTTTCACCAAGAAAATACTAAAAAATAATAAACTCATCACAACAATAACCACCAAGCTGCTAATAAGTACACTACATGGCACCTCATTGGGCTGATATCTGTAATATACTGTAGCTGTAACAATAGATTGGAGTAGGAACAATGAGCCTTAAATTTCAAAATTGCATATGTACCTAAATCCAGAAAAGTGTAATGTTTTAAAGATAATTTGCACAAGAGTTTAACCTACCATAGGAATTAATTTGATTTTTTGTTATTTGGAATACATAGTAATACATTATCTGAAAATATTCCAATAATATTTCATTCTCAAGAGACCCATACAAACTGTAAGTCAAGGAGAAGACAACCTGTGGTTTATGAGCCTTGTGTAGCCTTTTCCAAAGTCTTCTCTTCATGGTGATTTCATTGCACCATTTGCTGTTAAGTCCCCTTTTGTACAGCCACGCCTTAATATAACAGGACTTTGATTTTATACATAAAATAGACCTACCTGTAATTCTATTGCATGGAAATATTTATATTTGAACTAGAATGAAATATTAAGATTCAGCTTCAAAACTAATCCATTAAAACAACTGGCAAGATATTGTGCCCAGTTACTGCAGAGAAAAAAATTAGGAGAATCACTGAAATAATTTGGTTAAAATAACATGGCAGAAGAATAAAAATAATGATAGCTGTAGTAAAAAAATTTGTTAACCTATATTTGTCCAGTCATTTGTGGTGATAATCCAGAAGGATAGGGATAGGGATAGAATAGAATACAATAGAATATAATAGAGTAGAATAGTTGGAAGGGACCTTGGAGGTCTTCTAGCCTAACCCCCTGCTAAGGCAGGAAACCCTACACCATTTCAGACAAATGGTTATCCAATCGCTTCTTAAAAACTTCCAGTATTAGAGCATTTACAACTTCTGGAGGCAAGTTATTCCACTGATTAATTGTTGTCAGAAAATTTCTCCTTAGTCCTAGGCTGCTTGTGTCCTTGATTACTTTCCACCTATTCTTTCTTATCTTGCCCTGAGGTGCTTTGGAGAATAGTTTGACTCACTCTTCTATGTGGCAGCCACTGAAATATTGGAACATTGTTATCATGTCCCACCACATGTCCCATCAGACTAGACATACCTGTTTCCAGCAACCGTTTTTTATATGGTTTAGCCTCCAATCCCATAATCATCTTTGTTGCTCTTCTCTGCACTCTTTCTAGAGTCTTAACATCTTTTTAAGTGATAACCAAAACTGGATGCAGTATTCAAAGTGAGGCCTTACCAAGGCATTATAAAGTGATATTAACATTTCATGTGATCTTGATTCTAGGCCTCTGTTCAACTAGGCTGACCTCAAAGTCAATACTATTTTTTAGGTTCTAAACCAGGCAGACAGAATGTGACTACTGATTAGGACATTATACTAAACAAAGTAGTAAAAAAAACATATTTTCAACCCATTTATTTCTGGAGAACCCTTAGTGGGAATTTCTCACATCTATTGTGTAGGTTTTTACTGTTTGGTTTTTAATTCATCTCAAGTTGTTTTATCATCATAATTTCTTGTATAATGGTGTTCAAACAGAAAGAAAATATATTTGGGGTGTACAGAAAGGAAAGAAATTAGTAGAAATATAGTATATTAATTGTTGTTTATTTCTATACTGTCAGGATTTCATTAGAAAAAATAAAAATGATGTATTAAAGTGATAGATGAGCTGTGGTGGGATATAATGTTACTTCAGGTATGCATTGTCTGAATAACAGAAAACTGCAGCTTAATTATCTCAACAACATAAGCCGAATTCCTTTAAACAGGGTTTAAAACCCAGCAGCATTGTTATTAGCTATTTCCCCATTCTGGTAATTATTTCACAATTAATGAAAACTAAGTAAAACATTACAAAATATTTCATATTCTTATAGCAAACTTGAGGTCCTGATGATGTTGCTGAACTGCAGCTCCCATTATCTCATCCCACTTGTATTGGCTCATGCCACTCATGAAGAGGAGGCATGCTGTGGATCCTGTCAACCTGATTATTTAGCCTAGTAGGGTCCAGGAGAAAGGCCTTCTCTGCTGTTTTTCCTGCCTCTGATACAACTTGACCCCTGATGTGAGGTCTCCAATCCTTTTCATAAGGATCTAAAGGCATGCCTGTGCCAGTTGGCTTGGGGCCCTGGTGGAGGAACAGTGCAATGGAGGTGGTTGATTGAGTAACATCAGATCCTATCTTCCCCCTATTCTGTTCTCACTCTCCCCATGTGTCTTTGTTTTTAATGTCTTTTTATGTTTTAACTTTATATGCAACTATAAGTCACCCAGAGTTATCCTATGGTAAAATGGATGGCTAATACATTTTATAAATAAAAAATACATAAATTTTATAAATAAAATAAATGCACAAATTTTATAAATAAAATACATACATTT
>JAPKID020005237.1:0-11232 GCA_026931265.2 Tropidonophis doriae | reverse complement strand
AATGCTCAAATACTTTATTTCCTGCATCCCACTAGCAAATGTATCTTGAGTGTGGATAATTATGTAATGAAATGACAGCACTATTCATAATGAAAGAAGGGGTCTGAAAAAAGTACAAAAGTATTTCAATATTCCCCCCCCCCCTCTCTCTCTCTCAAAAGCTAGGTAGACTTTAAAAGATGTAAAAGATAAAAACAAAAAAGAAGTGGTAATAAACTGAAAAGAAGTATGGTTAAACACACTAGAGTTCTCTACATAAGCATTTAACACCATTCCCCCACCTTCCATTTTAAGTTGGAGAAATGTGTTTGTCATATTTGGAAGATTTAAGTGCATTTGAGGTATTTGTTAATTCCCTTTCTGTGGGTAGACAAAAACCTGCTATTGCTGGTGGACTGGACATGAAATATGATCAGATTATTTAATTTTACTTTATTGTAACAGAATCTAAAAATAGTCTAAAAGTATGATTTCCCTATCTTTCTTATATGCTAAGAAATTAGGGATGGTCTTTTCTGAGCTCCTTGCTCCACCATTGTAGACTATGCTCTCTCTTATCTGACCATTCAATAGCCAGCATCTCTGGGCACGGTCTTCCAAAGTCATTTCATATACCATTACACAGAACTCTATGGATTTCAGGTGGAAGCTTCCTCTATGAATAATCCTCCACTGACATTCTACAATTGAACTGGACAAGAAAAGGGATGCATTGGAGAGATCTGAGAGACAGATTGAAGGTGGCCTAGGATCCATGAGTGCAACTTTAGACATGCTGTCTACATTACTACACAAAGTTCTAGTCGCTTATGGAGACTGGATAGATCAATACATAATTTTAAAAGATTGAATAGTGACTGTCAACTGGACTAACTTTATGGGAAGGTTACAAGATACATTTTTGTTTTTAAAAAGCAAAGAACCAGTTAGGTTTCCTTGATCTGCCTGGTCACCAATCTCCATGGCTCTGTGCCGGGGTGAAATCAATTTGCCTTCACCACCGGTTTGCAAATGTGCGCGCGCTACTTCCGTGCATGCGTAGAGCATCTAAAATGGAATGTGATGACGTCTGGCCAAGTGGGTGGAGCCTCCTGCCGCCACTGCTACCAGTTTGCCCAAATCGGATAGAATCTGCTGAATTGCACCACTGCTCTGTGCCTATGAAAGGTGGAAGTTTCAACAGGACAATTGAAGTCTTGTCCCAGCCCCTTTGTGCTTGGATGTAACGTGGATGGATGTTCAGAATAGGTGGAACTTCAATCAGGATCATCTTGCTTGTTTTGCCACCACTACAATCCTTCTGCCTATAATGGGAAAGGCAGATATAAATGAAATAAAGTGAAAAATCACAAGGTCAGACTTAAATGGTGTGGTGGCTCTTTTTAAAAAAAATACACTTGTCTTCACTTTTAGAGTCCTAGTATGGTCATTTAATGACATCTTATCATTTTTCTTTGAAGCAGATTATAGGTGGAGAGATCTACTTGTTTGTTTATCATTCAGTTTATGAGATTAAATGGATGCGTTTTGGGTTGTGTAATATTTATTTATTTCCCAATAACTTTTTATTCTTATTTAAAGCTCAGATCATACTGAAATATTAATGTGTAGTTTGGGAAAAGCTTTGTAGTCACTGCAGTTGTTGCCTATGTGTGTATATTTTGAACTCATCAACAGTGGCAAATATTGCTTTTTGCCAGAAAATTGCTTGATGGCCACATTAGCAAGCTGCAGGAGGCCCTGAATTAAACTATCAGGACTATTTGAATGGATTATTGTGATGCTGTTGGAACGTTACTTTTGTGGCCACTTATTTCTCATATTTTAATAGACATTTGGTCTCAAAGGGGCTTGTGTTTTATTGAGTTTGGCTTTCCAAAAGTACATAGCAATATAAATAAGCAGGAATTATCATTTGCATTAAACATGCTAAAATAACAGCAATGGTGTATACTGTATTTCACTAGCATCAAGCTGAAGGCTTTTGTTGGACAAGAAAAAATGATAAGATTTCTGTTCACAACTGATTATATTTAGTGACTATTTAATGGAATTGGGGCTATAGTCCTACAAAGCCTTTTTAAGTATATTCAAGTACTTGAAAATGATTGTATTGAATTGGGACGTTTTTAATTTCATAGTAATTCTCTTTCCTTGAATCTGTGCATTCAGAAAATATTCAGACCCTCTTTTACTTTTGTCAATTTTGTTATGCTGCTGCCTGATTCTACAGATGTTGAAATTCATTTTTTCTCATTAATCTACACTTAGTACCCCATAATGACAAAGTAAAATTAGAAGTTTAGAAATGTCTGTAAATTTATTAAAAATTAAAAAAGAAACAACACATCGGGATATGTATTCAGATCCTTTGCAAAAACATTTAACTCAGTGAAATTTAACTTAGGTGCCTCCCATTTATTTTATTTTATTTTATTAAATTTATACCCCGCCCTTCTCCTACAAAAGGACCCAGGGCGGTGCACAGGAAAATTAAAAAACAATACATATAAATAGACCATTATTAAAACCTTATTAAACTTAAATTACCCTGTGCTAAAAACATTTAAAAATACGCTAATTAAAATGTATAGGTAATAAAAGTCCATATTGGGTGGTTTTGCTAGGCCAGCTTGTTGGAATAAATGCGTTTTAAGACGCCGGCGCAAAAGGCGGAGGTCTGTGTTAGTGCGGACTTCAGGGGGCAGGTCGTTCCAGAGGGTTGGGCCCCCCACAGAGAAGGCCCTTCCCCTGGGTGTCGCCAACCAGCATTGCCCAGCTGACGGCACCCGGAGAAGGCCCTCTCTATGGGAGCGGATCGGTCGGAGGGATGTATGGGGCAGGAGACGGTCTTGCATGTAGCTAGGCCCCGAGTCATGGAGCACTTTAAAGATGGTAGTTAACACCTTGAAGCGCACCCAAAAGGCCACAGGTAGCCAGTGCAACTCACGCAGGAGAGGTGTTATGTAGGACTGCCTTGCGGCTCCCATGACCACCCACGCGGCTGCATTCTGGACTAGCTGTAACCTTTGAGTGCACCTCAAGGGGAGCCCCATGTAGAGAGC
This sequence comes from Tropidonophis doriae, assembly GCA_026931265.2. NCBI lineage: Eukaryota > Metazoa > Chordata > Lepidosauria > Squamata > Natricidae > Tropidonophis > Tropidonophis doriae. Next base: position 8,167 of record JAPKID020005237.1, on the reverse strand, counting down.
GTTACAATAATCCAGCCTAGACGTCACGAGCTCTTGGGTGACTGTGCGAAGGGCAGTTTCTCTTTATCATAGCTGATGTGTTTCTACACCTTGATTGGAATCCACCTGTGGTAAATTAAATTGATTAGACATGATTTGGAAAGGCACACTCCTCTCTACAGATGGTCTCACAGCTGACAATGCATACTGTAGCAGAGCAAAAGCCATGAGGAAGGCTACAATAAAATTTCTGCTGCACTGAAGGTTCTTAAGAGCACAGTGGCCTCCATAATTCTCAAATGAAAGATGCTTTGCACAACCAGGACTCTTGCAAGAGCTGGTCACCTGGTCAAACTGAGAAATCAGGGGAAAGGGGCCAAGAACTCAATGGTAACTCCAGAGATCCCATATGAAAATGGGACAGAGTTCCAGAAGGGCAATCATCATTACAGCCTTCCACCACTCTGGGCTTTACAGAGGCTAGATGGAAGTGTCTCCTCAGTGCAAAACACATGATAGCTTGATTGGAGTTTGCAAAAAAGCACCTGAAGGACTCTTAGACTATGAAGAACAAGATTCTCTTTTCTGATAAAAACAAAGCTGAACTATTTGGCCCCAATTCTAATTGTTATGTATCGAGTAAACCAGGCACTGCTCATCACCTGCCCAAATCCAATAGTGAAGCATGATGGTGGCAGCATCATGGTGTGGGGGTGTTTTTCAGCAGCAGAGACTGGGAGACTGGTCAGGATCGAAGGAATGTTGAATGGAGCAAAGTACAGGGATATTCTCAATGAAAACCAGTTCCACAGCGCTCAGCACCTCAGATTGGGCCAAAGGTTAACTTTCCAACATGACAATGATTCTAAGCATACAGCCAAAACAACAGAAGAGTGGCTTAGGAACAACTCTGTGAATGCCTTAGAGTGACCCAGCCAGAACTCTGACTTGAACCCTATTGAACATCTCAGGACCTGAAAATGGCTGTCCACCAATGGTCGCCTTCCAATCTACTGAGTTTAAGAGGATTTACAAGGAAGAATGGCAGAAAAGTCACGGATCCAAGAGTGCAAATATATATATTGGGTTGCTGCACAATGGACCAACCAAAACTTCCAGATGTTTTTCAAGCAATCCATGGGATGTTTATTTTATGGGTGGATTACAGTAAATATTTGAATATGCAAAACAAATATTCCACATTTACAATTAAATTGGACTTGTGTATAATGATAGCACATTGCAAATCTAAAAAAATATTGTTACAATTTTATAATTATTATTTTATATAACGGCATTAAGGTCTATTTTATAGAGTCATATTTTGAACAATGTTTAAATTTTTTATCTCAATGTTATCGGGATATGCCAGAAACTTCATTTTCAACTTTATCTAGATTTAAACCTTGTCTCTAATTATTTGAAATGAACAGATTCTCTACAGATTGTTTGTCATGAGTTACAATGTCAAGAGTTGTTCTGATTTGATAGAAAAGGTCAAGAGAATTAGCTTGTTACCCTAGAGGGATGTTTGTCCATAACAGTTTGTCCAGGGAACAATAGCAGACTGGTTAGACATGGAAAAAAGATATAATGGTTTGAAACCTATAATAAATATTTCAGCAGCTGTGTCAGCTGCATAACTTCAAGCAATATCTTTGGACCTTTCCAACACAGAGAGCAAATTATAAGGGGCAAGAAGCAGGCTGCATGCCACCTCTACTTATATTCATTAAATTGGATGCCTCTAAAAATGTACAAAGTGTACATTGGACAAAGCTCTCTCTATAAAGGCACAGAACCTTGCAAAAAAACAAATTCTGAATCCTGCAGGAAAGGCTATTAGTATATGCTCTGTATGTTTTTTTTAAATAGAAAGAGTAGCATTCTTTAGAAAATCTGGAGTTAAATGGAACCATTGATGGAATTAATATTGACCAAATGGACATTAAAATAAGTAGATAAATAGACTCTTGTTTATAGCTTGCGGCTTTCTAGATTTGCCAGGGATTTCCTATTTCTACTATGGCTGATTTATAAATGTCATTATTGTTCTAGTTTAGTTATTCAAATAGTATAAATCTCCTTATTTTCTCTATGAAATAATTTCTCCTCTCCCCCTTCTTCTGTAGTCATATAGGTATCTTCCACCCTCAGAAGCACACTGCTGAATTTTAGATAGAAATTGCAGTGTTCAGTGAAAAAAGAAACATTTAAAATGGTATTTAAATATTCATTTAGGAGTGATGCTCCAGGGAAGTGTGATAAATTTAAAGTGGTAGCTCTGAGCTCTTTGGTGTTAGTGCCTTGTGCCTTGAATGGCAGTGTAAATGTTCTGGAATATATATTTTAAAACACTGTAGACTTCCAGAGATATCTGGGGATCAGTATATGAAGGAAAGGCAAACTAACTCCACTTTCTTAAAAATAACTTTTGTGCAGCAAGACTACAGAACTTTTCTTCTAAATAGATTAGGTTTAACAGTGGAAACTTTGTCCCCTCCCCACTCCAGCTCCACCTATCAATGATGAGTTACACTAAATGGAGCAGAGTTATACATTTACCTGGGTTCTACATGTATTTATAAATGAACATCCAAGGAGGTCCTTTAATGAGCAAAGAATGACAATTTGTATTACCAAGAACAACCAAGTCTTTAGGAATCCAGAAGACTCTCAGCTGTTTAAAGACGTATCAGTACACAAATCTATATTTGAATCATTGGTGGGATTCAATTTGTTTTTACTACCAGTTCTGTAGGCATGGCTTGGTGGGCATGGCATAGTTTGGTGGGTGTAGCTTGGTGGGCATGACAGGCAAAAGATACTGTAAAATCTCCATTCCCACTTCACTCAAGGGGAAAGTTACTGCAAAATCCTCATTTCCTCCCGATCAGCTGGGACTTAGGAGGCAGAGAATAGATGGGGGTGGGGCCAGTCAAATGTGGTATTTACCAGTTGTCCAAACTACTCATAATTTCTACTATTTGTTCTCCAGAACTGGTCAGAACCTGCTGAATGCCACTTCTGATTTGAATGGGTTCTCTAGTGGAGACCAAAAGTCATAAGTGTAAACCGAGTACTTTTGCTCAAGGGTCTCCAACCTTTGCAACTTTAAGTCTGAAGGACTTCAGCTTCCAGAATTTTCCAGCCAGCAAAGCTCCAGGCTGCGTCACCCGGGCCTACCTCCGGAGGCGGAGTCCGCGGAGTCGGTGAGTTCTTGCGAGGGGTGCGGCCGGTGACTGTAACGGGGTTGGTTCCCGGCAGGGTTGGTCTGGGAACGGTTCCGGATGTTGTGGAATGTTTCTGAGGTTGTTTGCTATTACATAGCAGTCGAATCTGGTGAGGAATGCGGCCCACGTTTCCTTGGACGCCACGAATGGCGCGAATGGTAGCGGTGCGGTCATGGCGGTCGGCGGGGTGGGTCTCTCCTCGTGGATGGAACGGTTGAGAAAGCCTATTGCCCAGTCTTTGTCGCCAGTGTTGTAGCTCGAGACAAGGAGGTTCGACACATTCAGCTCTTTTTTATTGCAAGTAGTGACTTCAGCAAGTGAAGGGAAGTAATTCAAACAACACGCACAAAGCAGCTCTTTAAATACTTTCCTGGCCGGAAGCCAGGCAGCTGAATCCACTATTCTAAGCCAGCCGTGTCTTAGCCAATCAGACGCGGCGGCGGTTAGATTTGAATTCAGCCACGAGGACTCAACAATAATGGATTCCTTTTTTTTTCTTTTTAGTGCCTTCAAGTCAGCACTAACTCTTGGTAACTGCCTGGAATCCCTGGAGTATCCTTGGCAAGATTTCAGAAGTGGCTTGCCATTTCATGCTTTCCAGAGCTGAAAGAGACTGGCCCAAGATCACCCAGGTGGGTTCATGCCTATGACAGGATTAAAACTCACTGTCTCTGGATTTTAACTTGGTGCCTTAACCATTATGTCACTAATATCTAAAACAAGATTCCATTTTGAAAGAGCAAAACTTCCAGAAATAAACAAGAAAATATTCTACATGATACGCTCCTACTTGTGACTCAAAATAATATAAATATATTGCTTTCCCCATTCCCAGACACTTTATGTATTCTGTTCCAATAGTGGCCACAACTTGTATGTATTTATTATAATTGAATTGGATTTGTGTGTAATTACTTGAATTACATTGAATTAAATTACATTCAAATATAATTGAAATTGAAGGGAGAGGTTACCTACAATGAGCCAGTGTCTTAATAGCAAAACTGAGATCTGAATGTCCTGTAATTTCTATCAGACTCTGATCCCCTGTGTTACGTCTGCTCGTTAGTCCTCCTCTCCAACATATTGCTCAAAAGGCTCCAGGGCTTCTTCTCAAGAGGATACCCAGGCACAGTGCAAGTACTTAAAGGAATGTAATTTTTTTGCTGAATTCCAGGGTAAGTGACACTGTGATGTAGGGAAGGGGGAACAAGAGAAAGAGGAAGAGCTATATAAAACAATATGGGGGTGGGGGGTGCGGGAGAAATCACTGTGTCATTGTTGATTTCAATTGATCAGTTAATGTCCCCCAAAAACTGAATCAGAGGATTAGGAACTTTCTGAAGCTGAGTTGAAGAAAATATCAGGAGCTATAAGGGAAATTAAAAAGAAAAGGAAAGATCTACTTTGCTTTACTGTGCAGAATTGAGAATTCTGCAAATATGTGATAGGATTTCAGTTTTGGAGGATGTGTAAGCGAATGTGTGTGCATGCCAATTTTGTATATTATCTACATGGCCAAAGGAAGAAAAATTTAAATCCTGAAGTGGCAATTTCCTTTCATCTTTTTAAGCTTTTCTAAATAAAAACATAAGCTTATCTGCATTGCCAAGTTATTTCATCATATAATGGCCGCTAATCATTCCTGGAAAGCAGGAATGGAGACAGCCGTCCTCGGTTTGTCTTAACATACCATGAAATTCCCCTCTGCCTATGTATTTCTGCTTATTACAGCTTGAAAATAATATTTTCCAGAATGTGCCAGCCCAGTTTATCTGCTGTGTTTGTTAATTCTATGTAAGTATATATGCATTTTAATTGGCTACAGCAGGAGTGTCAAAACCGCATGTCATGGCAGCGTCATGTGACATATCACAACTTCCCTCCCTTCGCTAAACTGGATGTGGGTGTGGCCAGTGCAAGACATATCCTGCCTGTGGGCCACACGTTTGACAGCCCTGGGCTACAGCATAGAGGGATAGGAAACTTCCATTCCCCAAGTTAAAATGCCTTTTTGGGTGTTTCCGACAAGAACTTAGTAGCAATTGTCACAACTCTCTAAGGCCATTTTCTCAACCTTGGCAATGTTAGGACATGTGAATTTCATCTCCCAGAATTTCCAAACAGCCTTGCTTTCTGGAAATTTCTGGGAGTTGAAATCCACATATCTTAAATTCATACAAATTGATAAACACTACTCTGAGGTTTCTGTGCAGCTAATGTTACCAATAGTATTACAGCAGCAGCATGCTTACATGTGCTTGACAAATTGAAGAGTTACTGGTTCTAAATCCAACAACATAACAATTTTTTTTAAAAACAATAGCTTCTCTTTCACTGGGCTTTTTTAAAGGTCCACTTGTGTGATATATTTATAAAGATATATGTTAGAGTTATTGAAGATACGCATGCAAATAATTACATTTGGGATTTCTGCCTTCGGCTCCTTTGCAGCTCTGGTGACTCAGATGTAGATTCTCCTGTTTAATGAGACCTGTTCTGACTAACACTCCCTGGCAGTGCCCAAGTAAGATCTCCAGAACCTTTGATGCAGGTGCAATGTCTGCATCTCCTACTATTTTTTGTGTTCACAGTCAGCAGGGGGCTTCACATTTTGTTACCACTGGTTTGCCACACACATGCCCTTTCTGCACATGTGTCTGGCCTTCCATATGCGTTTTGCTCGCATGCGTGCCTTCCACTTATGCGCCTGACCTAAAAATGTGCCTAAATAGGATGGCATTGAGCCAGGGAGGTGGGCCTGCCCACCTCAATTTCCGCTACTGGTTCAGGCAAACTGAACTGAACTGGCTGAATACCACCTCTGTTCACAATGCAACTTTTGAAGCCCAGCTATAGCAGTCATTGCTTGATTATACCTGTATCTTACAAAAATTCAAAGAACGTATAAAAATTAAATTTTCAAGTTATTTACTAGAATGGAGACAGACCACTGGCAGTTCACTTTCTATTCCTTGTTTATCTATATATATCACAATAATTCATGGATGAAATACTTGTTTAACAGATTCAAGTTACAAAATCTTTTACCTTTACTTCAGAATAAATTATAAAACCATTACAAGTAAAGTTAAAGAAGTTAATCACAGAAATACAAGCTCCCTTTCAATGTTATTTCGTATAGATTTTTTGAAAGATTCACTGGAAGCTGCCCAAAAGAGAAAGAAGAATGATTTTCTGCTTGTAACAGGCAGAAAAAGTGCTCATGTAGTTCTGAGCAAAATGTTTCTTATGGACTGAGCACAAAATCAGTTGTGGGACACCCCCAAAAAAGTAATGGACACCAATGCAATTTAAATCAAGTTCAGTTTTGCTCAGAACAAGAAACCAATTAGTGTAGAAATTACCAGTTGTTTCATGCAACCTCTGCTGTTCACCTTGATTTGTTGATAGTGACCTAACTTTGAGGGGATTAGAATTGGCAATGACTGTCCTACAAAGTAATTCATGTTTTTTGTGCTCCACTAAACGGTATTTAAAGATGTGCCTCAGGGGTGGTATTCAGCCAGTTCGAACAGGTACTGGAGAACTGGTAATGGAAATTTTGATTAGTTTGGAGAACTGGCAAATAGGCTGGCCCAGCCCCTGCTGCTTCCTAGCCTCCCAGCTAATCTTCTTTTGTTGCCCTGAACAGGAGAACAGAGTTAGAAAGCAGATTACTGAGGTGGGAGGGAATGGGGATTTTGCAGTAACCTCCCCCCAGGAATGGGGAGGGAATGGGGATTTTGCACTAGTCTTCTTCTGCCACGCCCACAAAGTCACACCATGCCCACAAAGCCAGGCCCACAGAACTGATAGTAAAATATTTATTTATTTATTTATTTATCTATTTATTTATTTTTATTATTTAGACTTATATACCGCCCCCTCTCCCCAAAGGGACTCGGGGCAGTGCACAGGTACTAAAAACATATAAACCAACATAATAAATACTTAAAATTAAATTAAATTACATCCCCATGCTAAAATTTTAAAAATGTTAAAAACCCCTCCCATTTGTCCAATTAAAAATTTAGTATATAGGTTAAAGGTTAGGTAATTACAAGCAAGCATATCATTTATTATGGTGTATGATACTTTGCAAGAGGGAACCTGTTACCTCTACTATGTGCATAGGAGCTAGACTTTTTAAAACCTATATTCACGTAATAATAAGCCCTACAAAACTTCCTTCTGGGAAGACATGTACAAGAACAAGCTGCACATGTTTTGTTTCTTAGTGAAATAGTGCAACACAACCATCTAACCTTCAGTCAATCATGGACTAAACCATCAGTATAGTGAAAACAATACTTAATTGCTTGCATGTATGTATGTATTTATTTATTTATTTAATATGCTGGGTTTATTTTTTGTATACAATTCATGGTTGAATATTAATTCCGTTCAGTTGTGTTCAATTTTAAATAACTGCCTGGACAACCTCTTCACTATTTTTGGCAAGGTTTTTCAGAAGTGGTTTGTCCTTCCTAGAACTGAAAGAAATAAAGGTCACTCAGATTTGTGCCTAAGGCAGGGCTGGAATTCATGGTCTCCCAGTTCCTAGCTTGATGCTTTAACTACCACATCAAACAGGCTCTGTGTGTATTTGTGTATGTGTGTGTGCATGCATGAGTGTGCATATACAACATGGTATCTCAGTCTACAGTAGGACCATCTTGTATATCCTACAGGTGATTGCTGAGATGGCAGTTGAGACCCCCAGGCTTTTAGTCATGGGGGACTTTAACTTGCCATCGGCCGGTGAAACCTCGGAGGCAGCCCGGGAGTTCTTGGCTTCCATGACAGCCTTGGACCTGACCCAAATAATTCAGGGCCCTACACACGAGGGTGGACACACTCTGGATCTCATTTTCATTTCCGGCCAGTGGAAGAGTGATCTAGGAATAGGGGATCTAGCTATTTTACCCCTGTCATGGTCGGATCACTCGCTT
>JAPKID020005236.1:0-11232 GCA_026931265.2 Tropidonophis doriae | reverse complement strand
TGCTTCATTACTGCATCGAAGCTCAAGAAGTGACTCTGCCAACCCTTGAGGCTCTTCTGGTACAGCACAAATTTCACATTTAAAGGGGTCTACAATCCAACTGACAGCATGTGAATCAAGATCTGGAAAGTAATCAGAGAACCGCTCTGTGAGTTTAGTAAGATGCCTAATAACTGTATCCTTGATGTCTTCAAAAGTAATATTTTCACAATCTTCCAAAAACAAAGCTAACTTTGAAAAGGTAGCTATCTTTTTCTGTTCAACTTTTTGCCTCCAATATGAAAGCTTTGATCCAAATGCAGAAATCTTTTCTCTGGCTGAAATTATATTTATGTTTTTTCCTTGCAATTCTTTGTTCAATACATTAACATGCTCAAACATATCTGCTAAATATGCAAGATGTGCAACCCACAAGGGGTTTGTAAACCTCTCTGCAAGAACATGCTTTTGCTCAACCATAAAACTTTCAAGTTCAGTTTTGAGAGCCCACACTCGGTTCAGAACATTTCCACGTGAGAGCCACCTCACTTCAGTATGATAAAGTAGGTCTGTATATTCAGCATCATCAGCTTTACATAATTCACGAAATAATCGCGTGTTTAGTGCATGTCCTTTGACAACATTGACAATCTTCACAACATCATGCATGACGGCCTCTAATGTAGGTTCCAAATGTTTCACAAGCAGAGCCTGGCGATGGATAATACAGTGGTTTACTTCAACTTTTGGGTTTCTCTCTCTCACAAAAGCCACAAAACCATTAACATGACCCAACATAGCTGGAGCTCCATCAACAGACACAGCAAGGCAGTCTTCCCACTTTAAATTGACATCATTAAAGTATTCATTAACTTTATTGAAGATATCAATTCCACGAGATCGCAAGTCGAGAGGAGAACAAAACAACAATTCCTCTTCAATTAAATGTAAACCTTTGTAGCGGACATATACCATCAGCTGAGAATTACTACTAACATCCGTAGTCTCATCTAGCTGAATAGCAAAGTATTTACTCTCTTTTATTGAGGAAATAACTTGTTGCCTCACATTTTTTGCTAAAATACAAACTCTTTCTTTAACAACTCTTGCAGACAAGGGCACACAATTTAGTTTCTTGGCTTCATTCTGACCACACATAATCTCTGCCATTTTTAAAGCTGCTGGTTTAACCAAATCCTCACCAATAGTATAAGGTTTTTTGTTTCGGGCAATCAACCAGGCCACTTCAAAGCTAGCCTTGGATGCTGAACATTGACTGAATGTACCTCTAAAGCTGCTGTCCAATCTTTGTCTTTTGACAGACATTTCCAAATTGACAAAATATTCCCGTGGTTTTGAAGCCAGATGTGGGTGCAAATTATCCAAGTGTTTCTTCAATTGACTCTTTTTGAAAGATTCTGCAGTCAGTACTTTCAAACAAACAACACACTGTGGTTTCATTATTCCTTTGTCGTCAATTTGGGTAAACCCATAATCAAGGAATTCTTCCTGGTATATTCTTTTTCTAATTGATGTCATCTGAAGGGTGAAAAAGACAATGATTGGAAAAGTTGTAACCCTGACTGACAGACTGTGTACCGAATTAGCAGGATGCACCAAATTTAATAAAGATGTGCATTATTTTTGCTGGAACACATTGCACACCAGCCATGGGGTGGTATATAGTGAGTAGTTAGGTGTCCAACGTGCCTAGCAAGTTGCATTATATTTTTGCTATCTCACAGAGGATTTTATCATTATCATTATCAATGGCTGGCAGAGTGGTGTTGACAATGATGTGCTTGCTAGAGACAGCCAAGGCAGAGTTGGGGGGCTTTTTTTGTAGGTGGTGCGCAAACCAGGCTTAAGGTCATGTAGTTAGAGCTAGAGTGGGTAGCCATTGTTCATACCTTGACAGGACAGAACGGTGGAGACTTGGCAGACAGAAGATGGACCCACAATAGCAATGCAGCGGCAGTACAGGAGATGGACCTCCCCGCCCGGCGCAGGCACACAGTTAGGTAAGGCAACCTTACCTATCGCTTCTTCGTCTGACACTCCTAGCAGGCAGACTGAAGATGGCGGCTCTGGATCGGGTGGTACCCGCTCTCTCTACAGCGCTTGCGCCATACACGTAAGCGCTGGAGCTGACCACTGAGAGAGCGGGGGGGGGGGAGCAGAGCAGAGGAGGAGGATGCGGTGACACTGACACACACTGACACCGGCCGTCCGTGCTATAATGGACCGTAATAACTGCTGCTATGCCGATAGTTCCGCCACTGGCCAGCGCAACCTCCTCATTACCCCCAGATTTTCACTTTTACCCCATTTGGGGTAATTTACCCCTGTTCCCTGACCACGGTTCTAAAGTATTAGTGCAGACAGAAGAGCCCCTAGATTTTAAAACAGAAGAGGTTTTCATAGACACAAGACTGCTAACGATTTTATCTCAAGAGCACAGGTTCCATTTTGGGTTAAACAAAAGCTCTGGATTAATTTTCTCTTAATACACTTGAAATATTAAACCTGTCACCATTGCGTTTTCTGATTATTTCTTGTTTCCATGTTTGTTGATTATAGATATTCAAGAGTTCATGTTATGTATTTGTACATGCACTGCCTACCAGCTTATTTTTAGGACTACATTTAACAGTGATTATTCTTCTGCTGCTTAACTGACAAAGAAAAAGGAAGGAGTGGGCACGGGGAGAGGGGCCGAGTGACAGATGGGATGACGGAAAACGGAATGGCCTTTGACATCCTGAAACAGAAGGGAGAATAGTCAGTGAAATATAATTAGCTATAAGCATCTAATCTATTAATGTGGCTCCTCCAACTTCTACCGAATAAAATATTCCTCCAAGTTCATATAAAACAAGACATTTATCAAGGAAGACTCCAGCTTCTTAGTATCAACACAGAACTTAAACCAGAAGCTGCCGGAAGAATTTGTAGCATTAGGCTGCATCGATGTACTTTTAGGTCATAATTCCAAAAACTATTGAACAGAGCAGCCCACCCTTTCGACTCTCAAAACCCACCCGCGTGTGTCAGTGCCTCTTTGAGAAGGTAAATTTTTCTGAAAAGATCACAGGACCCAACCACAAACATTGCAAGAATCAGATTTTATTTTGTTGATACTTCACTTGTAGCGAAAGTATTGTTACTCTTTGTTGCATTGTAACCCCCCACAACCACCACCCTGTGAAGTGAGTAAGGGTGAGAGAAACCATGTTCTAATTTCCTAAGGGTGTCTGTAGGCTGTTGTTCAGGTATCCGGAATCTTACACTGGAAACCAGCTACTTTATAAAACTAAGCTAGTGCACTTTTTATCTACACAGAAAGCTTTGAATGAAAAGCCGAGTGAAAGATGTAATACTTGGCTATTAGGAGGGCTGTTGGTATAACTGGCAACACAGATCAGCACCCACAACCCACTTCAAACCCAGATTGAGATGTGCTGTAGCCAGTGGTGAGATCCTGCCGTTTTAACAACTGGTTCAATGATCACATGTTTTGCTGCACATGCATGCAGTTTTACCAAAAATACCTTCCATGTTACTTCTTGGGGAGTAACACAGCTGAAGAGCCGCAATCCACTCTGCTGAGCTAATAAGCTGAGAGGATAAATGTAAGTAAAGCCCAAGAGTCCAACTGATCATAGGAGTGAACTGCTTCGCTCTCAGCTGAGCATTGGAGCTACTGGTTCACCCGAACCAGTCTGAACCGGCTGAATCCCTGGCTGTAGCATCTTACTGATTTCTATTTAGCACATCTTCTCTACCTAAAAAGAATATCTTTCTGGCCTTTTCATAATTTAGAATAAGAAATAACAGTTAAGAATCTACACCATAGGACTTTGTAACATTTTCCCTGTATTGTTCTTTATCAATAAAGGGATAATAGACCAGTGGCAAAGCCCTGGATCTTTAGCCCATAACTGATAATCAACTCCCAGGCCATCCTCTTTGCAATATGTACACAAGAATCCTGGGTTCAAAACAAACATATTACTGGGTCACTAATCCTGACTAGTGTTCTACAAAAAAGCTTTCCACCATCTTCCACCGTGGTCCCACATGGAATGTGTAGGATAAGACGTTCCTAAGATAAACTCAAGTTTCCAAAGTCACAATCCAAGACAGACAAAAATGAGAGGAATGTACTATAGTAAAAAAAATTAAACTGGAGGATTCTCATTTAAAAATACGAGAAAAAGCTACTCTAAGGTGTCACATTTGGTTGTGCGAGTGATCACATCCAAATGTTTCTCAAATGATTGGTTCTTCTGTTGCCCTGAATTATGGGTCCCTAAAGTATTAAGTTAATCAAGTGCTGAGTTTCCCAACAATGCAGTTAAAAGAACTTGGACTGCACCAGCTAATGTTCCCATTGTGGTGACTTTTCTGTCTACATTGAATTCTATTACACATGGTACCACTTTACAATCAAATATGATGATCCTGGCATCCTGGAACCCATATTTAGTGTGGTGGTGATGGTGGCAAAGCTTAAAAGTCCAGGGGAAAGCAAATAACCACACACCCTGCTTTACAAGAGAGTGTATTGAATAAGTACCATGTCTTATTGTAAGCCAATTTTTTATAATAAACTTTTGTCTACTACAGTGACCAAACAATAGGAACAGCATTCCCAACACTATTTGTAATATCGACACAGATGCCAGAATCAGTAATATTATAATATGAACTATGATCTAGATCAGGGGTCCCAAAACTCTTCAGCTCATCAACCCCTTCATAAAGTTTCAGATTGTTCATCAGCACACAAACATTATATAAACATAAATACTATTTTAATACCCTGTTTCCCTGAAAATAAGACCTCCCCGGATAATAAGCCGGAAAATAAGGCTTTGGAGCATATGCGCTAAATTAACCCCTCCTCCCAAAATAAGCACTCCCTGAAAACATCGCAACACAGCAGCAGGCATGAAGGACCATGCTTGCCACCTACTGCACCTCAAATAAGACCTCCCTGAAAATAAGGCCAAGTGGTTATTGGGGGGGGGGTTTCAAAAGAAAATGACCCTGTCTTATTTTTGGGGAAACATGGTAGCATTTTGAATCATAACATTGATGCCTTAGATAGCCCCATTAACCATGGAGGAGAGGATTTAATATTGAGCAGTTTGAAGAACCCTGATCTAGAACAAGGGTGCACTTTTTTTTCCCAGGGAAAGGAATATCCTCTGCCTTTCAGTGAAATGCCAAGGGTCATATTTCTCCTTCAACCCGGAAGTGGGCAGGAATTAAAATTAATGATCCAGTTAGTATGCATTAACTCCTGATATATTTAATAATTTTTTCCCTTCTGTGCATTAAAAAAGTGTAGCTCAGAAGCAACTTTGGAAAAGGTTCAGGGACCACAGCCAACACTGAGGAAATGACATAAGACTCCTAATTGTAGGTTGTACACTGAAGCAGCAGATGTGCAGCTATTTAAATGTGAACCCTGAACTTAGTCATGCTTATTAAGGTAATATATTGAAACCACACAAGAACATGATGAAAGCAAGGATGATAAGTAGAAAGCAAGGATAGAGAAGGACAAGGAAATACAGTGAGTTATATTAATGTAAACGTAGCTTTTTTTCTTTTCATTTTCTCATCTCAGTTTTCTTTCTATTAGCTGACTATTTTCGTCTTCCTTCTCTGCACTCTGCAGAGTGATGGCGCTTTCTTTGAAAAGGAGGAGCAAAATAGGGACATATGTTCTAAGGGTCTTACAAGGACCACAACAGATATTTACCTCAGAAGTACACTGCAGGTAGTTCTTGACTTACGACCACAGTTGAGCCCAAGATTTCTGCTGCTAAGTGAGACACTTGTTAAGTGAGTTTGGGCCCCATTTTTACAACCTTTCTTGTCACAGTTGAGTGAATCACTGCAGTTGTTAAGATAGTAACAGGAGTCGTGTGATCCCCTTTCGCGATCTTCTGACAAGCAAAATCAATGGGGAAACCAGATTCGCTTAACAACCGTGTTTCTAATTTAAGAAGCGCATTGATTCACTTAACGAAAGGAGAAAAGTCGTAAAATGGAGCAAGCTCACTTAACAAAAATTTTGGGCTCAACTGTGGTCATATGTTGAGGACTGGCTGTAAAATAGTGATCAAGAGGCTAAAGAGAATACACAACAGCCTATTCATTGTTCTCCCACAATTCATCAAAAACTGCTCAGATGTAGAATCTTGTTGGAATTTGTGGAAATAACTGGTCTTTCTCTTATCAAGATTATTTTTAGCGTCCCTGTCAATAACCTGGTACCTTATTTTCGGAGAACAGCACAGTGCATTAGAACCATACAATTTAGTTCTCAAGAAAAGTTACATTCGGAATACTTTGTTCAAGTACTCCAAGAACTGGATTCAAAAGCCCAGTCTGCTTTCTCTCAAAGGCCACTTAAATCATAATTAATATCTGTCAGATTTTTACTCCATTTCCTACAGAAACATAATTTCTTCTAGATTTCTAGTGAACTGCACAATCCACAATCTCCAAACACATTAACTTTGCTAAGCCGTCCTAATCAACTGATTGCAAAAGAAGGCTTTCTTTTAAGATACAATTGTAGCTGCCCCACAACGCCACTTCCTGTATCACACACACGTCTTAAACTTCTGTAATCAGCATCCACCAGGTGCCGTATCGCATTCAGCACACCCCATTCAGTCAATACAGACATCCCCAAACACACAGAGGCTGGTTTTGTCAAATGTTTTATTGAGTGTAGACATCTGGAGTACTGTAAAACATGCATTATCTGTAGATTCAAAAAGGAGCAAGCCACATTGTCCTCACTGTCAAACATGTCAGGCTTGGCATATATGATGGAGATTAATGAAGTATCAAGAGAGTAATATGATTCCTGGGAAGCTCCTGCAATTCGGAGTAGTCTTAATCACTTGAAATGCAGAGCTGTTCACATTTAAGTGAACTTGTACATTCACTGGAGGTGTCATGATTTAATTCAAAACAAACACTAGGGATTTGATATGGAGGGATTCTTCATTGTTAGAAATACACTTCGCATCTTTCCCGCCTCCACATGATATCCCCATCTAAATAAAAACTCATATGCTTTTTTTAAGTAATAGAATTTATTTCTGAATAATGAACAGATTGAATAGTTATTTTTTCTTCGGCTGCTGAGGTGTGTTAAACTTAAAGAAGATAATATCTCCATCTTCAACGACGTAATTTCGGCCTTGTTGTCTGTATTTTCCCGCAGCCTAGGAAACATAGAAAAACAGATAATGGTATTAAAACTGTGTCTGTTTAAAGAGCCAATAATGCTATTTTTAAAAACAGTATGTGTTCTCAGTACAATTCATAAATGTTTGGTAAAATTTAAACTTCTTGATCTGAGCAAAATTGGATTGGCATAATCAATCACTATGTATTCACTACTCTGAAGTTAACTTGTACAAGTAAATGGTAACCAGGATTCTGAACATCCATTGCATTAGTGGGTATGATTTAATATTAAAAGTACACATAGAGAAGAGGTATTTTTGTAATGCCCTCCCCCTAAGTTTTTTAAACTTCCAAAATCTTATTGAATACAAGAGCCACCACATTTTTGCATTCCTAGTATACTATGCTAGCCAGATTTCACCAGTTTGGGGGTGCTGCAATTAGGAAGAACATTTAAGGAACCGTAGCATGTCACAAAGAGAAAATCTCAAAGGATAAGAGGCCTGGAAAGAAAAGCTTATCCAGAGTGATGGGAAGCATTGATTAGGTTTGCCCAAGAAAAGGCAAGACTCCATATTTTTAGGTATCTAGAAGGACTGTCCTACAGAATATGGGACATAAACATTCAGGGAATGGGACAAAACAATAAAGAATAGGTTTAAATTTCAAGGAAGCAGATTTTGCGAGGTCTTGGGAAAAATGCTGTCGCTGTAATAGCTGTTCAGCAATGGAATATGCCATAATGGAAGTTGGTGATTACTTCTTTATGGGACAAATTTAAATAAAGGCTGGGTCTATCTGAGATGCTATACTAGTGGATTCCTGCAATGGACAGTGGGTTGGACTAATAAGTCATTCAGATCCCTTCCAATGTTTTCCAATTTTATTTTCTAACACCCAACATTGTGTAGTATGAGAATAACAAAATTTAGAAAGTCGTTTTAGGAAGAGATTTCTTTGGTTTTATCTCCATCAATGAAACTCAATACAATCTAGTAACCATAAAAACTCTTGTTAAATATGCACATTGATGTCAATCACAAAAAAAGAAAAGGAAAAAGGCTGCATTATATACTGTAAATGCTAGGAAGCCATAAAAGGAGAATTGTGAGAATTAGCTTGTCCATGTTACATAAACATAAGATCGCCTACAAATGTCAAGTAACTTTTGTCATAAAAATCTTTTTTTTTTCACCACGTTTGAAATTACCTGTATGTAGTAAAAATATGTATCTTTGCTACTTCACAATCCAAGGTAGAAAAGTAAAATATACTGGTTAAAATCACTCCCTTGGCCATCTCTAAACAGTATTGCATCCAAATGAAGTAAATTATTCTCATCTTTAGTCAAACTTCTAGTGCTCAAAACAATTGAATGAAGAGCAAGAATCAGAAAGTGAAAAATGACAGAGAAAACCTGTCATAAGTAGATGTAAGCAAGACAGCCAAAAGGTGATGCCAGCACTTAATATTTCCATAAAGTAGATTTAAGAAAAGAAAAGCAGAATAAATATTTCAGCGTCATGCATTTAGAGAAGTGCATGGATCCTAGTTTTTATGTTCTAACTAGTATTCAAAAAGAATTGGATGTTACATGAATAAATCACACCATTCAGAAAAATATACTCTTAGAATATATGTATTTCTCAGAAGTTAATTTGTTATATAGGACTGATAAGTCTGCTCTGCATAACCAATTTCAGAGAAAACAGGAACCAGGCTGATTCAAATAAGGATGGAATGCAAGGCTGGGTGATGAACTAATTTTTATTTTTATTATTAAGGTGGTGTTCACTTGGAAATGATTTACAAGAAGCACTTCAATCAATAATTAAGTGCACATATAGCACCTCTCTGCTATTCATTGAGGCGCCCAACTTTTAAAAGTCTGCTGTTTGCGCAGTCAGCTCACTGACATTAAACTCTTAAAGCAACCACAACTTTCTCAGATTTGTGCAAAGGCCAAAAAAATGTAAAATTGCTTTAAAGCATAGCAGGCTGTTCATATAGGTGCTGAAGCACTCCTTCCAAATCATTTGTGGAGTTGTGTACAGCCCTATTCTCTACAAAAATAGCCCCAGGAAGACGGCAAAAACCATCTACAATTCAATTTTCAAAGGCACTTTTAAGATAATTTATGGAAAGACATTGATTATGCATTTTATTAAGCAGCTAGTATAGATGTGATATTTCTAGCATTCAGAGTGTATTTTTAACAACAGTTATCTTCACCATACCAGCTCTTTTCCATACAACAGTGAAATGGATTATGGGGACAGTCTGACATGTTCTCACATTGTATTTTGAGTACACATTAAGCTTCGCTTAATTAAATTAAATCAAAACGGATTGCAGTATTGTAATGTAACTTTTAAGTTACAGTTTAATACAGAATGTGTTTAATACTCATCTCTTCTGCCACTTTAGCTTTACAATTTGGTATATCACCCATGGGGAGTTCCTTGAATGCTTCATCCAAGATTTCTTATAGATTTTCAGGATTGTGTCACTTCTTTCTTTAGCACATTCCTTGACTTCCTTTTCCCTACTTCATTTCTGACATCATTTGCATTTCAAACCATAGGATGCTTAAAATGGGCCAGCTCAACTTTTTGAGATGGCAGCCAGTGGGAAAAAGTAGCTAGCTTGGATGAAATAAGACTCTTGCACAAATAGTCCAGAGAAGGAGATAATATATTCATGGTGATCCATGCTCTATGATGTCCATCATTTTATTCTTTTATATGTGGTTAAGAGGAAGGGGCAAGAGAAAGGAATAACTGCTGCCAACTTTGACAATTTAGTACTCTTCCAAATTCTGGGTGGTGCAATCGCAATACGTCTTGCAGCTGAGGAAAGCTGAACTAGTGGAAGGAGTGAAGAGTAAAACAGAAAAGCAGCGGCCACTGGATTTTGTGGGCATCCAGCTTCAGAACTAAGTTGCCGGCGAACAAATGGAATCATTTCTGTGGTAGAAAGACTGGGTGATACTTGCTTAATGTGCCGCATTTTCAGAATAGTCTGTTTCATTCATTCAAAGTGGCCAAATGCATTGTTTCCACAAAGTGGGCATAATCACTTTTAATTAAATACATTCTGACATAGTACTACAATATTATGTATTTTAGCTACCAGTTCACAATTAATTAAAAGAGACTGTGTTCCTTTAAATTCCCTAGACGCCATTTAATCCATTTTCACTGCTATCAGAAACACTGGCTGGGAAAAAAAAAATCAATACCCATTTGTGAATCTTGAGTATGTATTAAACAAGACACGTCTAACCAGTTCATTTGCACTTGAAAGCAGCCATCTGTAGAAGCCAGCTTTGCCTAAGCAGATATGATTGCTAATAATGTGATATCCCTGTAGACTACAAAGCCCACACAGAGCTATTCAGTGTATAGTTCACAGCACTGGTATTAAATTAGTTATGCCGTACTAGGGTTAAGAGACATATAAAATAAAAGTTAAAAATTATCTGCTTTATAACACAGAGAGCAGCCATAGCTGCCTCAACGAACCTGGAAATCCCAAAAAGTAGCTTAAGAGTATAAAGAAAAATAACTAGACTTATACTGCTAATGTTATTAACTGGTTCCAAAATACAGTCCATGCAATACTTGGTTTTTCTAACTCCATAGTTACTTAGAACTCTGTATTTTTATGAAAAGTAATGTGCTCTATTTTTGCCTATCGGCTTCAATATTACAATACTCAGGTTGTGTAGGCATTAAATTCAAAGCATCTAGAAGAAATACAGTATATAAATGTTTGATTAGCACAATAAAGCTTTTACAGAATATGATATTCATATCTCGTTGAATGTCTGCTCTTGGTATTATATATGCTTTAACAAATGAATTTTTTGCCCAAAGGGAAAACAAAATACAAGATTTGGTTATTGTTTATTTGTTTCTTCTTCCCAAGATGGAATGCATGCCAGCACAAACCAACTAGGAGATTCTTCCCACTCCTCTCTTTCTCCTCTCTCTCTCTCTCCCTCTCCCTCTCCCTCTCTCTCTCTAAACC
>JAPKID020005235.1:0-11233 GCA_026931265.2 Tropidonophis doriae | reverse complement strand
ATATTTCTTATTACCCTATGTACCCTTTCCTCTAGAAAAAATTGTAAAAACCAATAAAACTTTTTGAATAAAAAAAAATAATCCAAGAAAGTACTGAAGATATTCCCAAATTATAAGAATCTGTAAAACCTAAAGATAACATTACAGTAGATCATTATTCTGTTACTACCAGTCTGAATCAATAGAATACCTGCAGAAATACGACAAGACTAAAAGGAAAATCAGAAAACTTCTAACCAAAGTATATCAATGAATCTGGCCAGCAGATGGGAAGGCATGAGTTTACTTAGGAGGCTTAACAGATTGTGCAAAGTATCACAAAATATTATTAATTTTCCATGATTGTAAAATAATGCTTAGGATCATCCAATTCAGACTGCCTTTTAGGACCAACTATTAACAGTAAATGGAAACAATAGCTAAGAAAGAAATATGCTGTAGTCTATGCTGGAGGCTAAAATATATGAAAAAGTGGTTATAGGAATTAGATGTGTCTAGTTTAATGAAGAAGGGTTTGGGGTGATAAAAAATGTTGCAAAATCTAAGGGGCTGCTGCAAAGAAGAGGGGATTGACTTATTCTCCAAAACACCAGAATGCAAGATGAGACAAAATGGATGGAAACTGGTAAAGGAGAAAGCAGAATTTCCTGACAGTTAGAACAATTAATCAGTGGAATGACTTGCTTCCAGAAGTTGTGGGTCTCCAACACTAGAGATTTTTAAGAAGAGATTGGAGCCCTATATGTCTGAAATGGTATAGGATATATCCTGCTGAGCAGAAGGTTGGATTAGAAGACCTCCAAAGCCCCTTCCAACTCTGTAATTCTATTATTCTGTACAGATAGCCCTTCACTGACTTTGTCAGAAGGTTACAAAGGTGATCACATGACCCCAGGACATTGGTTTTGTGACCATTGGAAATTACAATCCACTGAAAAAAGTGACATGACCATTTTTCACACTTACAACTGTTGCAACATTCCCAAGATCATGTGATAAAAATTCAGATGCTTGGCAATTGACTCATATTTATGATTATTGCAATGTCCTAGGGTCATGTGATCACCTTTGGCAACCTTCTGACAAAGTCAATGGGGAAGCTAGATTCACTTAACAACTGTGTTACTAACTTAACTGCAGTGATTCACTCACTCACTGTGGCAAGAAAAGTCATCAAATGGTGCAAAACTCACTTAATAATTGTCTTACTTATCAACAGAAATGTTGGGTTCCATTGCGTCATAAATCGAGGACTATCTGTACACCAACACTTAGTAGGGTAGTTATGAAGGCCTTGGAAAAGATATTAAGATGCTGGAATGTCTTCATCTACAAAGATCAGAATTGGGCTTTTCCCTGTGACACTCTATGAAGTTGGAGTTGGAGAATGTAGGATATAAAGAGGATTGGTGTTTTTGAACTTTGGGTTTGGAGAAGACTCCTGAGAAAACTATGGATAGTCAAAAATAGACAAACAAATGGGTAATTGAAAAAAATAATTCAGAGTTCCCACTTGAGGCACAAATAATCAAAATCAAATTATCATATTATGTATACTTTATGTGAAAACCTAACTCCCCATAGAAGTCTATAATGGTAAAGAGATGGAAGGAACGAGAAGAGTATGATAATCAGGAAGATGGATGGACTCTATTAAAGCAATGATGAGTGCACTGTTGGAAGACCTTAATAACTAGATTTGAGGTAAATCATTCTGGAGAAAATTGATTGATAACTAAGAGTCAACACTATCTCATTGGCATATCATCATTATTCCCATTATCCTCATCAAAGAAATAAAAATGTTTAAATATTTTAAATCAAAAATTTAATACAAATGATCTCACAATATCAGAATCAGTGTGGTGCTTGTAATCACTCAATGGAATAATTATTAGCGGTCAATATTTTATATTAAAAAATAATATTATTCTGGTTCACCTTGTAAATTTTCTAGAACAAAACTTACATTAGCACAGTGTAATGCCAAAGCACAAAAGACTGCAAACATTTTAAAATTGTTCTCGTCGGTTTTAGAAAAGGCACTTCCAGTTAGTTTGTTCACCATCTGCACAACACCTATGACACTTCCTCGACTCACAATAGGCATGCATAAAATGTTCCTTGTTGTATAGCCTGTGTAGAGATCTACCTCCCTAGAAAATAGAAAGGGAGGAAAGAATAAGAAAAGGAAAACCAGTCATTTGTTTCATTTTGCATTAATTTTGTTAACAATCGTACTGAACATTTTTTAATGAGTAATCCAATGTCCCCTTGGGAAGTCACATAGATGTGTATGTGTAGTCAACGTTCCTTCACAAAAGGAAGGTTGTCCTTAGAGGCCAGCATAAATCTTTATCACCAGTTGCTACTCCAGTGGATCTAACACCCCACACCTTGCTTTTCCCCATAATACCTCTTTCCAAAAGTCAGTAAAGGAGGATGGCCCTGGTAGTAATATTTTCTCAGTTGTAGGAAAGTAAAGAGAATTGGGGGAAAAAAACATGTGAAGGAAACAAAAAAAAGCCACCATTTCATAACTCATGTATGTTAGGATTCCTCTGCTCTTATTCAAACTACTTCATATACAGTATATCACAGAAGTGAGTACACTCTCTCACATTTTGTAAATATTTAAGTATATCTTTTCATATGACAACACTGAAGAAGTAACACTTGGCTACAATGTAAAGTATACAGCTTGCATAACTGTAAATGTGCTGTCCCCTCAAAATAATGCAATGCGCAGCCATTAATGTCTCAACTGCTGGCAACAAAAACGTGAGGGGGTATATTCACTTCTTGATTTATTAAAATATACACAACAATCTTGCAAAGTCAACAGCATTGTTTCTGTACTTCAAACAGGGGTTAAAGTGGAGACAATATCTAAAGTCACTCTGACTTTATTACCAGCTTTGATTTGATCCAGAAGCATCCTAATGTATATTTCACCACAGAAATTTTCCAATTAATAAATAATTTCAATAATGTATGGGATATACATACTAAGTTGTCTCTAGTGCTTAGGGATGCAGTTGACGTGAAGTTTTTGGGGTAAATAATAATATAACTCATTAAGTCAAAGCAGAGGTGTAAATAAGGGGTTTATCCTAATGAGAAACTGCATTCTGTACAATTTTATGAATCTGTTAGACATGTAACATACATATAACAAATTGACAAGCTTAATCAGAAGTTAATTGTAGTATACCTCAAGATTTCAAAGCCTATGATTTAACCATCTCATTAACTGTATATTATGGGTATGTTTTTCTTTTACAAATGTATGAGCTTTTCAAAAAAATCAATTAATTAGCATTCATTCTCCTCGTAAACAATGCTTTATTTCCATATTCCCATATGCTAATTCCCATATTAATTCATAAAGAAAACAATCTTCAGCAATCATATATCAGTTTTAATGCAAAGATAAATATAATTTATTTTAATTGTAGCTGGAGATTATTTACATTAAAGGAAACAGCTGTTCCTTTTAAACAATCTATATATTAAAATGATATCTATGAACACTTCCTGTTCTTAGGTAAATATGCTCTCTAACTTTGACCAGGGTTCCAATTTTATATCCAGTGTGGAAAAAATAAATTCTTACCTGGAAATGTTGCTCTTGTGGGAGGGCATTTAGTTCAGAAAAAGTCCAGCCTCTGATGCTGAATAGGCAAGGCTAGGAAGCATTTCCTAAGAAGGTAGGACTTCTTTAGATCTCCAAGGTAATGTCAAGGTAGGAGATTATAATAGGCAAATCAACAAAAAAAAATTAAAATGTTGCTTGCTAAAATAGAAGAACTGGCCACCTCGATCAATAGTATCAATGATTAGAGAGGATCAGAATTGTCTCAACGTTGGGCAAAAATGATTTCCTTCCTATGAGAAGAACTGAAGTTCAGTACATAAGAATTTCCTTTTCTCCCCTTATAGGCATGAGGACATTCACCTCAGGGATGTCAAAAATAACAACAAAAGATAATACAGCACATGTTTAATTACTGAAGGAATAATCCACGATTTCCTCTAGAAGTGGATGAAATATTCTGTATTCTAATTCCCAAAGAACTGTGATTATAGATGATTTGTTTTTCAGGGTTCCAGAGAAAAATGAGAGCACATTAGTTTAAAAGTTTGGGTTGGAGTTTGAGACCCTTCTATATAGAATCCCTTTTTCAGAGATGATCTATGTAAAAGAAGACAAGACTACTGCTGATCAAGTGGCAGATCACTGAAAATTAAGTTTCTGTCAAGCTATGCGTCACATTATTGATGTTCATCCAAGATCTGTATTATTGGCATTGTTCAATATCTAAAGGTTTCTGCAAACTGTGTTCTTCACATGTTGATGGAATAGATAAAAGCTTAAGAATTGAAATTTGCCACAAATTGTCATCAGAATTTAGGTGAGGAATTTCTTCATAGAATTATGGCAAGTTAACAAAACATCGTCTTATTGTTATGATTCAGAAATGAAGGATCGGTCCATGAAATATCATCACATAGTTTCACTTTCAAAAATTCAAAACTCAGATTTGGTAAGTAAAAAATATATGGTTACAGTTTTGGGGACATAGATGATGTTATTCCACATAGATATTTTTGAACCTGTCATTGCTATCAGGGCTACGCTGCAATGCTCAAAACTTTGACACAATGATTAAGCACAGTTCAGAAGCATAAGAAGGGCATTTTGCTGCAGAATGATCAGGACCTGGTGTCTGGTTCTTAAGTCTCTAGAAATAACAGACTGTTGATTCTGAAGGAAAATAATACAAAACCAAATAAAGAGGAATTTTTTGGGGGAAAAACCTAGACCTTTTTTCTTTCTATTATTCCTTTAATGCCTGAGGTGGGGTAAAAAGAATGTTTTGCTGCTTCTAGATCCTTATCAAATGCTGCTCCATTTGTCTACAATCTCAATTGTTGTATGAATGAATTCTTCATTAAATATTAAAGGATTCTGTTCAAGAAGTGCTTCCTCTGACACAAAAACACACATGATTTTTACTTGTGTGTGCCTCCAAACTGAAGGACAAGAGAAGAGAAGGTGAAATGCTTTGTAGGAACTTAAGTCTCTTGGCCAGTTGAATTCAGATCCAGCATTTCCCAACATTAGGGGAGAGATGAAATGGTCAAATCAATAATGCTCCATAGCATGAAAAATGGAATGGAAATTATGGTGGTTACACATGAATTTTAAAATGTTTCTCTCCACTTACTTTTTTTTAAACTTCTGATTTGTACATGTGCTCTTTCTTTTAATATATTTCCCTCAGCTTCTTTCAAGAGCTCCAAACTTTCTTCCCTTGATTAAAGGAAGGAAAACTCAGGGTGTCTGAGAATAAAGCTTGCTTCCAAAGGTAGCCCTTGTTAGCCTTTTTTCCATCTAATCCTATAGACGGGACATTTTCAGAACTGAATGCGCTCACACCTATGAGGGGAGAAAGCTATAAACATTGCTATGAGACAACAAAAATATACCTATCTTCCAGCTTGAAAAACAGAATTGTTATTCCTGGTTTGAGCCACATTTCTTGTGGAAACAGCGGAAACATTCTTACCATAAATTTCTGTTCTGTATAGAAGACATTCCTTAACCATGCGTTGGCACTATGAGTATGTTGGACTTTCTCTAAGAGAAATGGCTGATTTGCTCTCCTAGAGCAATCATCCCTTTAGCTCCTGGCCTGGAACAGAACAAAACTATATATCTATGCCACAGAATCCCAAAAGTGCTTTTTAAAAAAACTGGATTGCCTTGGGGTTTTTTTTTCTTGAAAACATTTCACTTCTCATTCAAGAAACTTCTTCGCTTCTGAGAATGAGAACTGAAAAAGCTTCTTGGATGAGAAGCAAAATATTTTAAAAACCAAGAAGATCCACTTGCCTTTTGAAAAGCCCCATTGGGACGATCATGAACTGGATGATTGAGAATCTCCATAGATATTAATGCCACTGAGACTACTGTACATAAACATGAGCATGTCAAAGCACGTTTAACTTGAGTTACCATCCAAAACTAAGAAATGACTCTGAGAGAGAAGAGAATTTGTCTTAAAGAACTAAAATCATTTAAAAAAATTAACTGCATAAAAATGCATCAAATATTGTACACATACCAAATGTGTGCTGAAAGCCTAATGAATTCCTACCTGTTAAAACGTGGATCTGCATAGGCATCGGGTATGTTGAGGACTTCACCAGTTCTTGCTACCTGACCAGCTATTCCTTTTTCAATAGAAAATCTGCATAGATTTAAAGAAATGTGTCCTATTAAAGTAATATGCTGATATGAAATAGTAACACTTGTAACTGATGAATGTCATTCATCACTGGATAGGGTCTCACAAGCTGGGACAAAAGGCAAAGTTAGAGCTATTTCCTAAGAGGTGAGGTATCCTATACACAAATTAATAAAGTCAAGAGCTAAGCAATAATAGCATTAACATCTCACTGTAGGAGGATCTGCTCCCAGAGTACTTTTATAGTAATGAAGATATTTTAAGAATACTCTTTTCCCTGAGTCAGGTGCCATCATGAGTCACCTCATTCCCAAAAGATTTCCTGGAAAATATTCTGCACAATGTAGTATCATTGATGTTATGCTAAATTTGTAATGCCTTGTGAAATGACCAAATACTCACATGAGAACCCAATAGGTTTTTGTCCTCCTTGAAGAGAGCCCATGGATTATATTTAGATTAAAAATCTGCTTTTTGTTAAAACAGTAGGTAGGGATATCACTTTTGCCTAGACTCTGGAGTGGAAAGCCTTAAGTAAGCCCTAGGTTTCCTAAGAGGATTGACATGATCAATGCTCATTTTCCATGTAGAATTCAAGTGGAGGGGGATATCTCAAAAATGTAACATTAATTTGATACCCTGGGAAAATACAAGGGGTTTGCTCTTATCTGGTTTTAGCCCCTCTGAACTGAGTCTTAAACAAGAGGAAATTCAAAAAGTAATACCAAGTTTTTCAAGAGAGACTTTGGAATCACTTAAATAAAAAAGGCTATATTTGGCGGAAGATCATGCCATGTTATGAAATTAAGGAGGCAGTTATGAAAAATGCATTGCTTAATTTGAGAATGGGGGAAATTGTTTTCTATGCCACCAGTAATATTACCGTACACAATTAGAAATTGTATTTTCAATCACACAGAACCAATCTCTCTTACTAAACAACTATTTCACATTTCCATCTAAATTCCTAAAGTCTCTGGAAATTTATCTTTATTTATTTTTAGCTTTAAATTTATTCTTTAAATTGACAGAACATAGAATCATAGGACTGGAAGGCACCTCAGAAGTCTTGTAGTCCAACCCTCTGGTCAAGGCAAGAAACCTTATACCAGTGATGGTGAACCTTTTTTGGCTCATGTGCCAAAAGCAGGGGGAGAGCAGGGGGGGCGTGTGCAGGCGTGCCACACCCATAATGCTTATGCACATGACCCCAGCTCACATGCATGCACGACCAGTGGCTCCCCCCCCCCTCTATTTTTGGCATGTTTCTTTCACTCTCCCCAGGCTCCAGAGGCTTTATAGGAGCATGGGGAGGGCGAAAACAGCCTCCCCTACACTCCCCCCCAGAGGCCAGTTTTAGCCCTCTGAAATGTTCAGGAACCTTCAGGGAAGCTTCCTGAAGGCTTCAGGGGGCTAAAACTGGCCCTATGAGCAAACCAGAAGTATGTTCCTGAATTTCTTATTTGCCCATAGGGCTGTTTTTTTGTGCTAGCCTCTGGAGGGTGAAAAATGGCCTCAAAAGAAGGCCAAGGTGTGCCCTGACAAATGGCTCCACATGCCACCTGTGGGACACCTGCCCTAGGTTCGCCATCACGGCCTTATACCATCCCAGTTGAATCATTGGCCATTTTTTAAAACCCCCACTGATGGACCATCCACAATTCCCAGGGTGGGGGGAACAGGGATGGAAACGATGACAGCACTATTTCAGTGATTAATTGTTCTTATTGTCAGAACATTTCTTGGTCAACCAATTGTTAATTCACTGGTGGTGGTACTGTCTATCCCACCTTTTTTTAATCTTATCAAGAAGTCTGATGTGGTCTACTTTGTCAAATTCCTTGCTGAAGTCCAAGTATTCTGTGTCTATAGAATTTCTCTGGTCTTTATCAAAGAAGGCAACATGTTGTCTGATATGATCTGTTTTAAGAAATCCATGCTGGCTTCTAGTAATCGCCTTGTCCATTTCTAGGTGCTTACAAATTCTTCACTAACTTCAATGAGAATGAAATCGTAAAATGATAAAAACTGTTACAGTATCTGTAAATACAGACAGAAGTTGAATTAAAGTATGAAACTTTTAAAAACAAACTCCTCCTCCTACCTTATTTCTTTGGTCTTCCTGAAGACAGGCTTCCCTTCATGTACTTCTCCAATATCAAACAAGTCTGAATATAACTCATTGTTCTTCTGATCTACCTGGAAAAGTGCACAGCGATCTGCATTCACCAGGTTTTTTGCATATATCTACAAAGAGCAAAGCTGGATTAACCAAAGTGGGCATGAGACAAGGCCAGAATTGTGTTATACTAATACACTAAGAGTAATTAACCTCAAAAGATATACAATTTCTGTCTTGTTTATGGAGCTAGGTAGATGGTTATATACTGTAAACATGTTCTATTTATCTGTGATTTCATATTGAGAGACCCACTATTAAACTATTTTCTCCAAGATCAGGCTTCACCAGTCGGTAATCATGGAAGATGAGGTTCTAAAAAACCCCAATCTTCACAAATATGGTACATAAAAACTTCAGAGGTTGTGAATTTTAATCTAACCAAAATGTTTGATGATTGATGATTCAAATGGCAACTGCAAACTATCTTTTCCTCATGAT
Organism: Tropidonophis doriae; assembly: GCA_026931265.2. Lineage (NCBI taxonomy): Eukaryota > Metazoa > Chordata > Lepidosauria > Squamata > Natricidae > Tropidonophis > Tropidonophis doriae. The sequence continues at coordinate 2,359 of JAPKID020005235.1, read as the reverse complement.
AATGTTTAAGTCCCTGCATTATACCACTATTAAATAATATAAAAATTTGAATCAAAAAGATCTTTAAACAATATCTGTATATTTATATATCATACAGACTACAATACTGATAATCTTTTTGCCAAAAGCATGGTGCAGCTAAAAATACATATTTAGTGCCAATTAGATTTCTTTCCCAATGACATATATTTATATAATGAAAAAGCAAGCTAAAAGAAAGTATCACTATATTTATCACTGTATTTATATAATGTACTTAAACAAATAATCAAGCAACTTCTAACATATAAAGTTATTATTAAGAGAATAAATAAAAGGTTTAGTTCAACATGTAACTTTGAGTCTCTACCATTTAAGCATTTAAAGATCTCTAGAGACACATTTCTTTTGCTAGACTTTTAATTATTGAATTTAATACTAATTTTACATTACATACTGAAGTTTTGTATTTTACTTCTTTTTAATGTTGTCCCCTGCTGAGAGTTTATTTAAGTAAATAGAAGGATATAAATGTTATAAACATTTAATAATCAAAAGCTCCTCTTCATGTTTTGTTAATTATCCTTTCCTCCTATGCCATCTCTGTGATGTTCTAAAGAGACCTCCAACTCACTAGAGTTTATCTGCTGGTGGGACAAGAGTTTACTAAGGAAAGAAAGAATTTGCACAAAACTTTTTTTCTGAGGCAGGAAGAATTCGTGAATATAGCTCTTCTCAAACAGCCTTTGTTCCAAGATACTGTTGGCAAATACTTGTTGCTATAAAGTTACTCCAATGTGTGTCAGATTCATTTTGAAGCATATAAAATAATTTTAGAGATAAATGTTATTTTGCTTTGAATCTCACTATGCTCTCCCTACCATTATTTATAGCACTGTCATCATTTTTTTCAGATTACATCAAAAGTTAGCTATCAAATCCACAATCACATTGTTAAAAAGTACCTAGCTGCTCTTCCCACCTTGAATTAGTTAAAACATTTTCAAATTTTTATTATAAATATCCAAAACAGCTTGCAAAGGACATACATGTAAAAACCTAGTATTAACATATGAAAATAACAGTGAAATTTTAAGAATTTGACTGTGTTACTACTTGGGATTAACCTTAAAATATTCACTGGTTTCAGAAAAAATCTAGACCCCAATACTGATCACCAAACCCCAGTTTGCATAGAATTGCACCAGATTTCCACGGTGCCTGACAGCTATTGTGGTCTGGATGGGGGATAAGAGGCTTTAGCTGGACCTTGGTAAGATGCAGTGGCTATGGGTGCAGGGAACCTCAGGATCCAGTTGTTTATCATTTTCAGTTCTGAATGGGGATGCACTGATTCTGAGGGTTCTCCTAAATCCATGACTGTCGATCAAAGGGCAGGTGATGGTCATGGCTAGGAGAGTCCCAGTGCAATTTCATGTTGTGCACCAGTTGCACCTTAACTGGATCAGGAGGCTTTGCACACAGGCATCTCCTGGTCATCTCTCAGTTGGGTTACTGCAGTGGGATCTATACCATTTAAGAGTATTAAGTACCTACAGTTGTTGCAGAATGCAATGACGGGGATGATTCTGGAGGCCCCTAGAGTGGTGCATATAACATTGTTGTGCAAGCTGAATTGATTACCAGTCTGCTTTCATGTCCAATTCAAGGTGTTGGTCATTACCTTTAAAACCTTTTAGACTGTGGGTACAAGGTATATGAGAAGCTACTTCACCTGAATTAGATTTGCCCACCCTACTTGATCCAGCAGAAGGAGAATGTAACAGACCTAATCTGTTAAGGACTTTCACTTAGTGGGATCAAGAAGAAGATCCCTTTCCACTGTGACTCTTGCTTTATGGAACATTCTATCACCAGAGGTGAGATCTGAACCAATTTTCCTGACCTTCCAAAAGGGTTAGGGTTAATGGACGCATTCTTTGTTGAAAGTGGTTGATGGGGTAAGGAGAAGACTTCAACCCCATGCCGCCCATCCTCTTGGTTCCATTTTTTAAACAATGTTATTATTAAAGGTTTTTCTACTGATCTTGTTCACCAGAATTCCTTAGCGGATGGGGTCCTTAGCAGACCACTTCCATTGGTGTGAGTGGGATGGACTATTGGGATCCAATTGGGGGGAGACGGTTCGTCAAATACCCTGGATTTGTGCCATATAGGGCTTTAAAACTAATAATCAACACAACTGGTTACCAATCTAGCTCACACAATAGTGGTGTTATATATGCCACTCTAAGGGCTCCCACAACTGTCCATACTACTGCATCCTGCAAAACTTGTACATATGTTTCTCAATAAGGGGAAGATAGCATCCATGAATGGGTTAACACAGTCTGTACTCTGATTGGACTGAGTCTGTATA
>JAPKID020005234.1:0-11236 GCA_026931265.2 Tropidonophis doriae | reverse complement strand
CTGAAAGCTTCCCGGTTTTCCCCACCCAGTTGAAAGTTCAAGATCTTGCCCCCACACCCACAAGTCCATCCCATGGTTCAATCTCCCACTGTCATAGTGGCAGCTTCCACCCATCCGGTCAGGTGCAGAGACAAAGGATGACCTTGGCTTTCTGGAAAGAATGTTATTATGGCTACATAGCATCTAACTCCGTACAATCCCCCCTCTCATTTTCTCACAATAGGAAATGCATAGTGGAATAATAGAAAATGTGGCAGGCCAAAGATCCACAAGAAAAGATGGTTGCAGGTCTAACACAAAAGGGCGTTTACGGGGGCCACGCACAGCCCTCCCGGGTTCTGTTTTGGGCTGCAGCACAGCCCAAAAAAGAGCCTGGGAGGGCCATGTGTGGCCTCCCCTCCCAAGCTTCATTTTCACTGGCAGAGGGCTGCAGGAGGCCATTGCTGCCTAAAACAGAGCCCAGGAGGGCCATTGTTGCTGAAAACGGAACCTTGAGTGACATCGAGCTGGCCACATCCACCCTGGCCATGTCCACACGTCCCCACCCCCACGGTCAAATATAGGATAGGAATTGACTTATCCATGCTGTACTTGCTCAGGTTTTTGAAACGTTGCCATCTTTCTAAAAAAGAGCAAAAAAATATATTATTTTAATAGGTAGAATTGCACTATGATTAACGGTGTCTTTGGTGCCATCCAATTCTTTTAAGCCATAACCATAGGAGCCAAATAGGAAAATTACTCATTGTCAGTAAAACCACAGCTGGGGCTACAGATCCTTTTTTTCCACTCCATTATAACCGGAGTGATTTAAGAAGACTTAAAATACCTCGCAGGATCAAAGTGATTCACAGGTGAGGATTTTTCTGCCTTTTCCCATTCAACTTTTTACAAGGGAAGGTCGGGACACTGCCAGGAAGCTGAATTAAGAGAACCGTACAATGAGGCAAGGAAAGGCTTCAGTCTTAATAACTCCAATGCAACAGTGCTTTTTACAAATAGGAAGTCTGTTCGTTCAGAAGTTCAGGTTATAGGTATTAGCTCAGCGCCAAGAAATATTTACTTATGGCTAAGACCTCTAAAAAATATTTAAGACATCATCCCAAGGGGGTACACATTCTCCATAAAAAACATCTACAGACAACGTCAGCGCCTAAAACATTGAAACTAAAAAAGCCTCTTAAAACTTTCCCAACCATCCTCGTTTTATGGATGTTTTGTCGTCATTTCATATCAAGAATCACAATTTAGACTGGCCCATGTTTTCTATCAGCTGAAACCGGTCCCTGCGGGACATTGAATGCAAGCATTTTCAACCTTGGAAACACTTACGGTGTGTGGAGGACATGCCAATTTTGTCTACACCAAAGACAAATTTCTTGTGTGTCCAAACACACTTGGCCAATGAAAGAATTCTATTCTATTCTATTCTGTTCTATTCTTTCTTCATTCCAATATTTATTCTATTCTAAATTGCTTTGAAGCTTTGGAAAGTTTCAGAGTTTACATTTCTTCGGCTTCTGCTAAACTCAGCTTTGATTTCAGCATCCACGTAATCCGGTAATAATTTGCCCCAATCTAAGGGATTGCTCTTAAATCCTAGTTATCAAGAGCGCTGGGGGAAAAAATAAATCAATAAACTCTAAAAATATGGAAAAATTCTCCTGCTAATTATCTCATGAATCTCAAAATAACACACCCTGTTGTTTGAGCTATTGACAATTATGCCTTCCCTTTTTCCCCCTAAACAAGGTACAAATTAGATTGTCGGCATTATTTCTTAGATCGGCTGACTATAAAAAAGAACCTTAACATGTTTTCCTCCAGAATTTAGCTTTATAATCGCTCTTTCTTCCACCCACCCACCCCCTCCTAACTGTGTCTCTCTCACTATCTCTCTCTCTTTTTCTTTTTTCTTTTTGGCCCGTTATGTATAATTAATCGTAGATTATTTCATTTCGTTTACAACATTTATGAGCTCCACTTCGTCAGCAGCGAAACGCTTGTCCCCTTCTTTTTCTTTTCCAAAGTGGCGTAATTAGTGTTAGCATCTTTTTTCTAGCAGGCTACATAAAGTTTAGTGGCTGGATTAAATCATGTCATTAACATAATGTGCTACACAATTTGCCCCCTATCTCTCTGCATTTCCACTACATCAAAGCGCCAGCGAGTACCAATGTAATTGGCTCTTGCTAGCTTGTCAGGTTGATTCAAGCTGACGACTGGTGTTTTCGCTTAAAAAAAAAAAGAAACACAGAGAGAAAGGGCTTCTAGGCATGATAATTAATGGAAGAAGGAGGTTGGGGGGAGGGAGGGGAGAAATCAGAAAAATGTAAAACTTTGGACAGTTCTTTATGAATATTTCATATGTGTGAATATAATCAGAAGTTAGCATTATCAATTTGATGTATAATACATTGATTAAAAGCCTTGTTACGGGCTTCCTGAGCTGGGCATTGGGAGTTGAGAATTTACACGGGCATTCGGAAAGGCTAAAACACTGCCGCCATAAAATTAAACAATGCTTGTTCTCATCTCTCCGCATCTTCACTTGATTATTTGAGAAACAATATAGCTTTCAATTATCACAATAAAATTTTACTTGCTGTCAGCGCTCTAGTTATCTTCAAATGTGCCCGCGGGGCAAGGCTTAGTAAAACCAATTTATTCTGCGGTGGCCTCATTTTCCTCCTAGGTGTGTTTACATCTTTCCTCCTTCGTTATAGATACTCTCTCTGTGTGTGTCTTTTTTTTCTTTTTAGCACTAATACCATTTTAGTGAAAACTGTCACCATCATTTTCTTTAAACAAGGTTCTTAAAATTCATAATTAACATTGACATCCAGCGGGTTTTGTTTTTTTTAAAACAGCTTCAAAAGTCCAAGTGGATATATCTCTCCTATAGAGGAACATATGTGGAAATTTTTTTTCACCCCCTTTTTAATGGTAGAGCAAGTAAAATTCGAGTATCGGGGAATTCAAAAGCTTTTGTTGATGTATCTGGGGCTTAGGCTATAGGTGGGAGAATAAGTTCACTAAAGAAGGGAAGCCAGTAATAACGATGGTTTATTATTTGGTCCGTCCCATAGTCAGCCAGATGTTCAGGCCAAAACAGACCTTCCCAAAAATGTTGGGGTGGATAGGTTGATGTGGATATTTGATGGTGTTAGAGGTTGTAAACTAGATGTAAGCTGTTCCAAGTAAAGCTGCCTTTTGCAATTGACCAATTTGTCAGTGCCAGTGGGGTTCAAGGATGCTCCAGTTAATTTGGGATTGCACCTGTGAGGATCAAGAAATATAGCCTATTGATCTATTAGATTCAAGAAGTCTTATGGATAATAGCAGACCAGAAGAAAGAGAGATGAACCCAAGTTTTCAGCTAGGATGATTTCAAAATTTACCAGAAATATTTGTAATCCTGCTGAGACTTTCTAAGTGTGAAATATGTTTGGTTTTTTTGTGCAAAATATGCACTTGTATGGATTTGTTTACAACAGAAAGAATGAAACTGCTGGAAATGAGGAATTGAAAGTAATGTATACAGGTGTTCACGGAAAGAGACAATTAGTGAAGTTGTGAAGCATGCATGTGGGTTAGAAGAATAGTATGATGGATAAGGGTTCAAGATCAACTTGGAGCCCTTTGATTTATAGCAGTCCTTGTAGGACCTGCTATGTCACTGGCCCATTGCAATGACTTATTGATACAAGTGCATTACTGCTATTATATCTTTTATATCTGTTCGTTTCTAATGTTCCAAATTATTAGAAACAATAAACCTCTGATCTTAAAGTAAGAATTATTGCTTGTGTTGTTGCCTTTGTTTCCTATTGGAATTTTCCTATGGCACATCTAAGGTGCCTTTGACTATTGGTCCTACCCTTGCTTTCCTTTGCCACAGTCGTTCTATTTCTATTTGCAAGACTTTGCACTTGGTTATCTTGTCCAATTCTTTCACTTCTCTTCTGTCTCCAGGTACTGTCAGGTCCATCAACTAGACTTTTTTGGTCTTTCTTATGGACAGTTAAGGGCGTCATTATTATAAATGTTGTCATTCTGCTCCTTGTCTGATTCTTTCAGATGGCTGCCTGGTCAGGAACTTCTTTCTTTCCTTCATCATTTCACAGTGGGGGAAAATTCACATGTTCTTCTTTCTTTCCATGATTTCCTTTGTCTTGAGAATAGGCATTTCAGTGTCCAGTCATAGCAAAGGAGCATTGTTAAAATACAGGCATGCTAAAAGGAAAGGAAGGGGTAGGTGCATGAGTTATTTTTTGTATTATTCTATGGCTCTTTTTTAATCCTTTTAAAAAACACCTGCCTTGCTGTGTACATCAAGATTACATCATGTATTATTATACTTTATTAAATTGATTTGCTACCCATCTCACCACAAAGCTACTCATTGCAACCTCTTAGTAGTAGAGTTGACCTAATCAGCTCAAATCAAGGTAATATTGTGCACCAGGCAAAGGAAGAACTAAAGTTCTTTAGATCAGAGGTCAATGTCTGGATTTTGGGCACCAAATGCGTTTGTGGTCCAGCCAACCTTTGCTTGTGCTCAGCGACTATTCCAAGTTACTCTTCAGTTGTGTTCTTTAACATGGCAGACAGGGAAATTATGAAATACAGACATAATAATCCTATGTAGAGAATCAGTTTGTTTAAGACCCCGCTAGAAACCAGGAGATGATGAGTTCTAGTCTCAGTTTAGCATCGAAGCCGGCTGGGTAACTTCAGGCCAATCACCAGGAGACAGTGAGTTCTAGTCTCAGCTTGGACAGGATAGCCGGCTAGGTGACCTTGGGCAGTCACTCTCAGCTCAGCCCACCTCACAAAGTTGTTGTTGTGGGGAAATTAGGAAGAGAAACGTGTGTTGGATAGCTTCTTTACCTGGAGTTATTTGTAAAAGCAATAAAGGAGGAGCACAAATGAATAAATAGAATAAACAATATTTTTTTTCCAAAAAAAATATGTGCCCCAAAGATTGGGAGTAATTATAACGGATGAGGTTTGTCAGGGACTGGTAGCCATTCACCACCCCCAAAAAATCAAGACGGCAGACAGAATGGTCTTAGCAAAGGTCCTTCTTTTTCCCTATTTTTTAAAAAATACGTGTTGCATTTCTACATATATTTGTTTACCTTTGGACGGCATTTGTAAACCCAAGCGGCTTTTGGCAGGCAAGTTAAGCATTCGGCCGGGAATTGCTCTGAATTTCACTTTAAAATGCTCCTGATATATACATGCGGCGGGAGGCGAAAAGAGGCCATTTCTAAAGCGAAATTAGACAATGGAAGCAATTTCATTTTTTATGCATGTGAACGTAGGGTGCTTGAGGTTATTAGTTGAAACTGAGTAACCTTTCCCGTGCCTTCGTCTCTTTTCAAAATTTGAATATGAAAAGCATATTCCAGTCAAAAAGACCATCACTTTAATGACATTTGGCAGTCATTTGATTTATTAGGTTTTTACGAAAAGAAAATTCCTTTAAATATTTCATCAGGCTATGCTAATCCTGGTAATATTGCCAGCTGAAGCTGTGTTACCTGCATTAGCGGAGACAGAACGGGGTGGAATATTTGCTGTCATCCTGGTAAAATTTCCATGAATCTACTGAATAATAAAACAAATCTTATTGAAATATTCAGATTCGGGTTTTTAGTTAAGGTGTCTTAGGATACATAATAAAAGAAAATGCCTTTTGAAAAACAGTGGGAGTCATGTAGCTTCATCCAATATTGAAGGAGGTTGACAGCAAGGAGATTGTTCGGTGGGAAGGATATATATTTATTTACCGGGGAAATCCTGGGGTGGTTTTCGACGGCTTAATTATAGAATATTCTGCTCGAAAATGTCAGGTGCGATGTCTCACTTGAAACCATTGCATGAATGCTTGGCTTGAAGATAAACCACCCCAAACCATTCTGTGTATTTTTTATTGATATTTTATGATGTTTTATTGATATGGATTGTTTCCTGATTGCTTATTTGTATCCTATCACTATCATTACGTGTTGTAACTTATGATTCTTGATGAATGTATCATGTCTTTTTATGTACACTGAGAGCATCTGCACCAAACGCCGCCCTGGGTCCTTTTTGGAGAAGGGCGGGGTATAAATTTGAATAAAATTAAACTAAACCAAAGACAAATTCCTTGTGTGTCCAATCACACTTGGCCAATAAAGAATTCTATTCCATTCCATTCAATGCCGTCTATCTCTATTCTATTCCATTCCATTCTGTCTTTTCTATTCTATTCTATCCTATTCTATTCCTATTCTATTCTTTTTTTTAATCATTGTTTGATTTGACAAGTATTCGTGCAAGGTGAGTGATTGAGATTTATAACCGAGAAGTCTTCAGATTGAAGAAGGGAGAAATTGACTTTCAAATCAGACAGGAACCATCAAGAGAAAGTTGAGGAGAACTTGACAGCTGAGAAGCTCCCAGGTGTTCAGTTTATTTCTCCAAGAGACAAAACCCGCCCTTCAAGTGTTCTTCAGCCTAACCTCATTTTGAAATCAGGGAGGTGTTGCATTCTTTTGAAACCAACCGACTTAATGCAGGAGATTTCCTTGTGTGTGCTTGTTTTTTTAATATTTAACACGGAGCTCTTTCCACCTTATGGGCAGCGTTATTTTGAGCTTGATACACATTAAGTGGGAAGAGCAATCAACACACACATTGTTGGCCGCCATCAAAGATTTCAAAACCTCAAAAAAAAAAAAAAGACATCTTGTAAATGCATGCTCATGTATTAAAAATGGTGATAGTACTACACCCAGAAAAGCTGGCGGTTTCAAGGGCAATCATGTTACATGCTACTCCGAGAGGATATGCTTTGTTGGGTGAACGGTGTGATGGTCACACCAGAGAGTAGTTTCCCTAGACCAACATTGGTTTCATGTTTAGTCAATGTATCAGTGGTGGGTTTCCATTTTTTTTACTACCAGTTCGCTCGTGCGCGCATTGATATAGTCCCTTCAGTGGTGTCTGACTCTTGACCATACTGTGGTCCATTGATGTGGTCCATTCAGTTGTGTCTTACAAGCAACAAAGGTACGGTTTTTTGTCTTTCAGCAGGCTGCTGAAAGGATCCGCATCGAGATAGTGTCACTCAACCTCACGGATCCCCAGATTTTGAGGGATGTGCTGATCCAGCGGCTTTTCATAGAGTCCAAATTCTCCAGTTTCGAAACAACCGAAACTCCGGTGGCACTTCCAAAACCCAAAATCAGGCAGTGGGTGTCCTACAACTACAACCACGGTAGGAATTTAGTATTTTATTTCATTTCGTCCTTCTAAATTGCTGGTTTTATGGGTCCCGCCTTCTTCTTCCATCTGTAACAGATTTTACTGAAAAGTTCTGATTGACGACTGTACACACTCACACACATACACATAGCCAATTAACTTTCTCCAAAAATCATACCAGGTATAGGTAGGCCTTGACTGACGACCACAATCGAGCCCCAAATTTAGATTGCTAAGTAGACGTTGATTACATGAGTTTTGCAACCATTCTTGCCATGCTTGTTATGATGTGAATCACCGCAATTGTGAAGTTAGTAACATGGTTGTTAAGTAAATGGGGTTGCTTGTCAGAAGGTCGTAAAAGGGGACCACATGACCGTGGGACACTGCAACCATCATAAATACGAACCAGTCACTAATCATCTGAATGTGTACCATTTCGGATAAATGATTGTCCAGTCTCTTCTTAAAAACATCCAGTGATGAAGCACCTACAATGTCTGGTGACAAGCTGTTTCACTGGTTAATTGTTCTCACTGTTAGGAAGTTTCTCCTTAGTTCCAGGTTCTTGGCTTCTGATACTTAGTTCTTGGCTTCTGATACTTTGGAAAATAAGTTGAAACCCACCCACCACTCTTCTTTATGGCAGCCCCTCAAATAATGCAATACTGCTATCATGTCTCACACACACACACACACACCGTAGTCCTTCTTTTCTCTGGACTGGCCAAACTCAAGTCCTACAACCATCCTTCATATGCTTTAGTCTCTTAAGCCTTTAATCATCTTAGTTGCTCTTCTCTGCACTTTTCCCAAAGTCTCAACATCTTTTTTTGCAATGTGGTATCCAAAACTGTACGCAGTATTCCAGGTGTGGTCTCATTATGGGTTTATAAAGCGCTACTAATACTTCAAGGGATGCAGTGGCTCAGTGGCTAAGATGCTGAGCTTGTCAATCAGAAAAGGTAGGCTGTTCAGTGGTTTGAATCCCTAGTGCCGCGTAACAGAGTGAGCTCCCATTACTTGTCCCAGCTTTTGCCAACCTAGCAGTTCAAAAGCATGTAAAAAATGCAAGTAGAAAAATAGGGACCACCTTTGGTGGGAAGGGAACAGAGTTCCATGCGCCTTCGGCATTGAGTCATACCGGCCACATGACCGCACAGAGACATCTTCGGACAGCATTGGCTCTTTGGCTTTGAAGCGGAGATGAGCACTGCCCCCTGGACCCAGAAACGCCTAGCACATATAGGTGAGTGGAATCTTTACCTTTAGTCATACTTTACTAATACTTCACGTGGTTTTGATTCTGTGTCCCTGTTTATACAATCCAGGATTCTTGCATACAGGGATGTTACAAATCAGTTTTCTAACAAGCTACACCTCCTCTTGGGAAATAATATTTCTGCCTTTGCCACAAAGTTATCAGAAGAGAACTCATTTCCAGCAAAGTTGCTTTGGTTTTCCTAGGGTATTACTTAAATAACTGGTCATCTAATATTTCCTCTGTGCCTGCTCCCCTTGTCAAGAAACATCGTTCCGGAGGAAGTGCCCTAATGAATTTGGGTGTTTCATAATGTTGGCAAGAAAGCCAATAATCTAATAGTAATGAAGTCAGAATGTGCGTGTTTACTATAGCTTTACTCCATTTCTTATTCAGGCCTAATTAGATTTGGGTATGTAGAATATTTGAGGTTAATTGAATATTTTCTTTAATAAAACTGAGATTTACATGATGGGGGAAAGGAAGTGTACTTTGGCTTAGGGAGAAACTAAGAGTCCCATGGATTTTGTATGAAAAGAAATAATCATGGTAAACCCAGGTGTAATTTGAGAAGTCATTATTTCTCAGTAAATAAATGCCTTTTTTATTGGGTTCTTTTATTATATTTATGTCTCAAGCATTGCGCCTGGCTTTTTAAGAAATGGCTTTTCATCTTAGCTGAGATCTTGTGAAATTCTGCCTTAATAAGCAACATTTAATATCACAACGGAGTGCTGTGGGCTCCCTAGCCATTTGCTCTGCCTTTCTAATCTATAGATAGAAGGGGGAGAGATTCACAGTTAATAAATTAAACGTCCCTAGTAAAGCATAAGACTATAATGGGTCCAAGCTTGTCTGTTAATTATGGACATTATTTTGCATACAGCTTTATTCATATGTTTAAAAAAATCTGTCTAACAAATCATGTAAAGAAGATGGACAATGGATTCCAGAAAGGAACATTTGTAGATTTTTCAAAACTTGATTCCTAGTTTCCAAGCCCTGGGGGGTGAAATCCAGCAGGGTCTGACAGGGTCTGGAGGACCAGTAGCAGAAATTTTGAGTAGTTCAGAGAACCAGAAAATGCCACCTCTGGCTGGCCCCAGAGTGGGCTGGAAATGGAGATTTTGCAGTATCCTTCCCCTGGAGTAGGGTGGGAATGGGTATTTTGCAGTAACCTTTCCCTGCCACGCCTACCCACCCATGCCCACAAAACTGGTAGTAAAAAAATATGAATTTCACCACTGCAAGCTCTCATATCATTGACAGTAGAAGAGATAGAACACCAAAACTTGGAAAGTGGGGCATGTGGTAGGACCTCCAACTTATTAATAAACTCATGTAGGCAGATGTTTTATGTTTCATGATGCTAATGGTGTGATCAGTCTACTCTGCAGAACCCAGATCTGGGTCTAGAACCGTAGAATTGGAATTGAACTCTATGCTAAGTATAGGATTCCTAGAGCATTTCTCAAAGATGACCTCCTAAGGTCTATTTATGACTGATAGGCATAGGTGTTGTATCAGAGTACTTTGGAATGTAAGATCATTTTTTTAAAAAAACAAATAGGTGAGAAGGCATTAATATAGCAAGTTATACTAGCTATTTTCAACCTGAACTGACCAGTATTTTTAATTCTCCGGAGTCAAATATTAGGGGTGTAAGCAAACTGACTATTTCTTCACTAGGTTGATAATGAACAGTGACACACCAAGGAAAATTCTTAATTTCACCTTGGAAAAAATGATTCCCTCCTGCCCCCCACCTCACCTACCCTGGTCCCTCTATCTCGTTTTTCTCTTTCTGCTTCTTTGGACAAAACCATCATAATTGAAGTAACAAAGATTAAGTTCAGTTGATAGGTACTGATAACAAGGAAATAGCATTTATATTTCATAGAGCCAAGAGAATATTGCTTCCACAATGCTGAGAAAGCAGGAAAACAGGCCCAAAACAAGATTAATGACTGGGGGCCTAAAGAATGTTATCTTGGCTGTGTATAAACCTGCTTGAGAATTGACAAGAGAAAAGGGTAAGATTAATGAAATATTCCCAAACTTTTTTTTTTAACTAGACTTACATAGAGTTAGGAGTGAGTAGCAGCTAAGTATCCTTTGGATTCAGAGTAGTACGATGGAAGAAAGTTTCTTTCCATGTACAGGTAATCCTCGACTTACGACCACAATTTAGCACAAAATTTCTGTTGCTAAGTGAGACAGCCATTAAGTGAATTTTGCCCCATGTGACCACCTTTCTTGCCACAGTTGTTCAGTAAATCTTAGCAGTTGTTAAATTAGTAACATGGTTGTTAAGCGAATCTGACTTTACCATTGACTTTGCTTGTCCAGAAGAGGGTTGGACTAGAATACCTCCCAGGACCCTTCCAACTCAGCTATTCAATTATCCTTTCCCATAAGAAGTTTGCACTGTTGTGCTTTAATCTCTCTATATAAAATCCAAGTACCACTCACTCATCACGAAATATCCACAAGCGTAAAACCTTCTTGAAATTTGGCACATATATTCCTTTTGACTTCTAAGTGCTCACTAAGGATTTTTCGAATAGACCATCAGATCATTGGTAATTCTTATACAGTAATTAACACTTATTAAACTTATATCCCGCTCCCATCTCCCCAAGGGACTCGGGGCGGCGCACAGGGAATACTAAAACACAATACAAAATACAAAACATTTAAAAATAAATTAAATAA
>JAPKID020005233.1:0-11236 GCA_026931265.2 Tropidonophis doriae | reverse complement strand
CCCTCAATTACCTGGGTCAGGTCCATGGCCGTCATGGAGGCCATGAACTCCCGGGCTACCTCGGTTGATTCGCCGACAGATGGCAGATTAAAGTCCCCCAGAACGATAAGTCTGGGGGTCTCCACTGCCACCTCGGCTATCACCTCAAGGAGCTCGGGCAGGGCTGCTGCGACATAGCGGGGAGCCAGGTACACCAGCAGCAAGCCCAACTGCCTCCCAGAGTCATCTACAATATACAATATAAGGACTGTAAAAGCTACTTAAAAGACAGATAGGTAGCAGTCTAACAGAACACATTCATGAACACCAACTAGAAGTCAGAAAGAGTGATTTGAACTTCTTAATCTTACAATACACGAACAGTCAATCATAGCTTCAGTTGGGAAACTGAACATCCTAAACCAAACTAAATCCAAAACAATAACATAGTGACTTTCTGGAAACTTGACTCTCAGCCAAATTAGTCATTAATAGGTGCATAGAAATAAACTACATTTACACACCATTCAAAAAATAGACCATAAAAAAGCTAAAAGGAAAACAAAAAGACACATTCCCTCTAGCAGCCAACACCCAGATAAGCAGGGATCAATACCAGGCAAACAATCAAGCACAAAACAATACCCTAATCTAGGAACTACCAAGGAGAAAACCAAATGCGCCCCCCCTTCCGCCCCAACTCTGTCAGGGCAAACTTTTGTATTTAAATAGGAAGCAAAACCCTTAGCTGCTTAAATTGATGATGTTACCTAGTTAGGTAATGAAATGTCTGCAAACAAGCTCAGAGAGTATCAAGGACTCCACCTAAAATTTTATTGTAGATACCCTGTGCAAGAATTATATTCATGAAAGATACAATTATGAGTGGGGCCTGTAGTTGAACAGAGTACGAATGGCATAAGAAAATGGAGACCTGTAACTGTGCACTGCTTTCTCTTAGAAACTCTATTTTCTGGAAGCGACAGTATGAATCTGCTTGCTGTAGCAAGTTGCTTGTTGTAATGATTGATCTAGGACTTGTAACAAAACTTGTTTATCATTATTTATTGGAAGCTTTTCAGAACAAGAGCTTGACAGTGAAATGCACTTTATTTGCGTTCTTCAACAAACAAAAGAGCCCTTGAATGACAGCTCTCACCCCCTTCTCTCTCACACACATTTTTTCCTTTGAAAATGTTGTAATGGGGAATTTAGGTTAAATGTATGACTTTTATATTACTCTTCCAACAGTGCTTGAAGGATGAAGTTTAGCTTGATATGCTGAGCCCACTATGGATATAGAAAATGCTACTCTTTTATTTATTGAATATTTCCTGCCAGGTTTTCTCATCCTGGTACTATTGTATGCATGTATACCTTTCAGGAGTTGAAATAAGTCTGTTAGATTTGGGGCACATTTTGAACAAAGGAATTTATATCTGGGTTAAATAGGTTGAACTTTATTTTCAAGAGATCACTTAATACTGAATTGATTTTGCTAAATCAGGCTGGAACAGAGATGAACCCTCCGGTATCTAAAAAAAGCAATACTAGATATTGATCCTTGAGCATAAGTAAAATCCTGACTAAACATGTGTGTAGTGACAATGTGGAAGACCACTGTAATTCAAAGAGTTTAGTGACATATTTTGATTTCTCCTTCATATTAAAAAAGAAAGATCTAAAAGTATAGAGTTCATTCTGGGCAATTTGACCTGTTTGTTTTCACTCTTGCTTGATGAATGAAGGATGGTGGGGGGGATTTTTACACAGCTGTAGATTGTTTAGGTTAGCAAAAGCAATAGCATCTAGTCTTATATATCACTTAGTCTTATATATCGCTTAACCCTCTCTAAGCAGTTTTACAGAGTCAGCATATTGCCCCCAGAGGTAGATTGCTAATTTTCTTACTACCAGTTCGTGCGTACATGCGCAGAAGCATCCAAGTGGGAGAGCAGAGCCTCCTGCCGCTGCTACTACCAGTTTGGCTGATCTGGGCCAAACCTACCTCTGATTGCCACCAACAATTTGGGTCTTCATTTTACCCACTTTGGAAGGATGGAAGGATGAGTCAACCTTGAGAGTATGAGATTTGAACTGCCAAATTGCAGTCAGCCGGCAGTCAACAGCAGTAGCCTGCAGTACTGCATTCTAATCATTGTGCCACCATGACTCTCGCCTTGGTTAGCCTTGGTTTATCAGAAAAGTTCTCAGATCCATTCTTCCTATCCCAGAGTCCTGAACCATCCACGCAAGGTCAGGTAATGCGGTCTCCATACCATGGAAACAGGACCCTGAAATCTTGGCCCTAGGTTTTAATAAAAAGCCTCTCTGGAACTGTATATTAAACTTTGATCTTCTGTGCACCAAGATATTTGGAGGTATCTCTGCTGCTTGAAACAGGACTCCAAACAGCTGGAAGGAGAGCATATTGCTTAATATGTTATGCTTTCTTGTGGATCGTTTTAATTTGCTTGCTACAGTTAAAAAATTAATCCTTATTCAGTGTGTGTTTATTGTTTCTAAAAGAATCTAAAAGAATCAGTAGCCTGGGCATCTGATCACTGACCTGGCAGTTGGTAAAACAATGTGCAGGAGGAAAGGGATTAAGATGAGACAAGTCATGCATGACTTCTGCACGTTGAAAAACCCTTTGGATAGATGACTCCAAAATCTGGCAATGGAGAATTCAGTCAACAGAAGAATTCAGAATGGGGGCAGCCTCCAACCTTGGCAACTTTAAGACTTATTGACTTCAACTCCCAGAATTCCTCAACTAGCCATGCTGGCTGGAGAGTTCTGGGAGTTGAAGTCCACAAGTCTTAAGATTGACAATTTTGGAGACCCTGTTGTAAGAAGACTGGGACAAAGGAGAAGCCAAATTGTACAGCACCCAAACTCTAGCCAAAAAATAAAATATGATAATACTGCAAAAAGTTAGGCAAACTGAGGATCAGTTTATCTGAATCTTGGTTGTTTGGGCGTTCATAGAATTTGGCTATTTATTTGCAACATACCACATATGTAGCCCAAATCCAAACTTCTATTTATTAATCATATGATGGGTCTAGATAAAGATTTGATCTCTCATGATACCTCCTGAATGGTCAAAGTATTTTCTTAGTATTAAACAATGGCATTTGCTATAACAAGGTAGCATATGGTTTTGACTATCAGGTGCTATTTATTGTTATGTGTTAGGTTACCAGCAATCTGTGTATGCTTCTCAAATGTTACCTATGCTTTTGAATTATTATATATTATTGCTTCATGATTGGCCAAAATCTGCTTGGATATTTTTTGTTAAATTTACTGGAAGAGCAAAATGCAAATTTTTCAGTAACATCCCCACTTTATAAGAGCCAACATCATTTTGGCTATGTTACATTATTATGACTTGTAGGATTTACACTTATATGGGAAGTCTGGGGGAAAAGTTAAAACTATTTGAATCAAGTAATTTTTATTTCTCCCCACCATTCTAGAACATCAGTTAGCAAATAAAGACGACAAATCTATGAAAAGCATTGTTCTCAGTTCAGTATCAGAATTCAGCATCACAGATGTGCCATCCAAAGACACCAGGAGTGACAGAAAACTCTCGGACTCTACTACATCTTCATTATCTTCACTTCAGAAATGTGAAACACAATTCAGCTACCTCGAAGATGCTGCATCAGGCCACGAAAGAGACAATAATGGTACGTTTTGCCAAGGAAGCAGATTTTCACGAATCTTCTATATAAATTCCCTTTAGTTATCCTTGGTTCTGTACATCAAAAAGGAAATGGGGCTTTGGAGATGGGTTTGACATTCCATTTTGTGGAGGTTAGATACTGTGCGATTCGCGTTTATATGAAATGGATTTGTGGGTCTAAAGCTGTGAAGCCTCATATGAAAATATGAAAACCCTAAAAAAAACCTGTTGATGTTGAAAACTGTAGGCAAGACAGTTAGGAAAATGTTGGTATTTTAGTCAAACTTTTGTCTAAATATATGCAATGACAAAATATTCTCACAGCAATGACAGAAATTCAGATTTCAGCATTATTTTTCTTCTTGACAACTTCCAGAACTAAATGAGGGAAAATTTACCCCAAACCATTTTTGACATTTTCTCATTTGTCTAAAATACGAAACTTTGTATGTTCAATGTTATGTAATTTTAGTTCGGAAGCAACCTGTAAGTTTTTTTTTTAATGAAAATTGGCTATTTTAAATGCAATTTTTACTAGTCATTGAATGGACTGAACTGAAAAAGTCTTTATTTGCAACCTCTCATTGCTTTGTGTGATAATGCAAGCCTATGGTAAAATCAAAATTCACTGACTTTTTTGCCCTACAAAATGTGTTTTAAATGCAGATTAACCCTTTGATTCTTAGACAGGAAAGATAGAAAATATTGCAGTATAGCATCTGGCATACATTTAGCTCAGAGATTAAATCTTTCTGATCTTGCTGTTTATAAATCGTAGTAGAAAGGATTGTTATTGAATAGTTATCACATCCATCACTAAACTGTACTAAATTTGGATTGGTGCAATAAATTACAGTGTTCAGAAATAGCCATTGGGGTCAGATCTATTTTATAGTTTGCAAAATTCCTATTTCCTATGCTACACGTAGTACAGGGTTTTTATGTATGTGGATTCATTTAAATAGTTTGTATTTAACCAACTTGAAAAATGGAACTCTGAGAAACTAAAAGATTAAAAAGAAAACAAAGTAACAATAAGTGTAAAAGAATGATAAGAGGAAATATATAATATAAAACAGCACGATCAGGGGCCCAAAGGACAACATATTCAAACTTCTAAACAAATTTTTAGATAGGTTTATCCAATGTCTTAATCCAGTGGAGGGTGCAGTTAACCCACAACAATAGCTTGTGGCCAGGAAAGATGTGTGCCATAATAAACATTGGATACAGACCTGCTATGCTTTGGTGTGTACAATCCTTGGAAAATAGAGAGTCCTCACAATCCTCCATGCCAATGACCTGACCCAACAAATTCATGTTGATGGAGAAAAAGTAAATCCCCAAGGAATTCTATACTGTAGGGACCTAAGACTGAATGGTTTTGGGGGAAGAATGTGAGCCATCACAAGATCAAAATCCCCATTCCCGAGCCCAAAGATAATCAAGAAGGATACCACGATAAGCATTAAAAGCTGCTATGGATGCACTATCCCCATCATCACCCTGCCAAAGATCATCTAAATGTGCAATTAATGCTGTATCAGTTCTTTATCCTGGTCTGAGACCAGGGAAATTAGAGACAGATTACAATTGTCCAGAACTGTTAAATCCAGAACTATTTTTTTGATGATGGGATAGAATACCACATACTCTCAGAGTTCCAAATAGCATTCTCCATGAAATAAGAGTCGAAGGCTAGAGATTCCTCAAAACTCCCATTTCTTAGAAGAGCCATGTTGGCACATCTGGGAAAACCTGAATCTGAAAGCTTCCAGGTTTTCCCTGACCCAGTTGAAAGCTCAAGACCCTGCCCCAGCACCCACATATCCATCACCTTCAGAAAAAGGTTAGCCATCACTGTGATAGACCCATTTTAGTCTCATTGATCAATACCTCTTCCTGAATCCATCACCAAATTATCTCTTTAGAAGAAGGATCATTAAATAGAGGCATGGAAATAATACTTAAGTCACTGCATTCATAGCCCTGAAGTCCAATAGAATCAAAGTCTTCCCAGATAATCACGCTAGATCATGCCTCAGTTCCGCAGGACCCATGCAGCTGGAGTCCAACTAATATTTCAGGCAATTTTATCTGACAAATGCCTGAAATAGACTTCATAAGAATGTGAATATGTTCCTCAGGAGGGACCAGGTCACCTTGCAGGCCCCTGACTGGCTATAAGTGGAAATGATAAGATTTGTCCTGCTGTCACTGCTGCCTTAATTAGTATTATGGTGGGTAATTTTGCTGAATAATGACTTAAAAAGCTCCCTAGATGTTATGAGAGAAGTAGTCGTGTATTCCAATACCTGACCATGGGTCATTATAAGGGTTATTTTATTGAAGAGATTCACCAATAGAAATAATCTCTCTAATATTCAATCCCAGTTTCTGGGATTATTTAATTTAAACATCAGCCAGAGCTAATCGGAACTGGCTTTAATTAAAACACCCTGTAAACTACATAAACAAACAAACAAACAACGTGTTTTTGATTTATTAAACTATGTCTCTAGCTAAAGTAATCCCTTGAGATTACCTATTCATGGTCCTTTGAGATTACTTCACACATAATATAAGGAAGGGGACCGGTTCATTGCAGTTCCATTAGTGGTCTTAAAAAGAAGAAACAAAGGCATCCAGTTTAAATTTGGATTTGCCAACATGTTGAAGGATTCATTGCATCCACCAATATGTTTCACTACACTATTCATTTTATGATGACACTTGCTGTGAACTGTTAACCCCACATTTAATTAAATACCCTGGTCACTCTGACTAGTTTTACTTAAACCATTTAATCCCAGATTCAGATGATTCCATTTCCTTAAGTGTGGACAAATTTTGTCATGTTACATGTAATACGTACAGCAGTTTGTTTGATTGGTTTACTTAATTGGGTAATCAATATTGGTTTTTATGTATATATTGTGTTTTATGGACTGGTCATTGACCACTATAAAAAATCACTCTTTCTTATGATATACATATAAATTGATTTACAGAGAAAGCTGGATCTTCTAGAAATGCCTTAAATTTTCAACAAATGCCCTAAACCTATGATTCCTCAAAAAGGATTTTTATAAGAATTTTGTTTAGCTCTTCCTCAATTATATCAATAACTTTCCCTTTGAATTAAATTGAAGGTAAAGCGCCATACAAGCATTCTTTATTCTACTGAAACACCCAAGAAAGATGTTTATAGATTGCATTTACAGAAAGGCTAGTTATTTTAAATTTCAAAGTATTCCTTGTCCGCCTACACCCAGGATGAGTAGAAAGAAAAAATGATGATAAACACAGGACAGTACCCTATGCAAATCCCATCTTCTTTACTTTGTCAGCCTAGGGTTGTAACTTTGGATAAAATAAATACTAGAAATACCATACTCCCAGGAAATAACTACTTGTGATATTTTTTCTCCAAAATCAAATAACCTGTAAAATAAGATATCTCAGTGATCTCCATTTATCTACAAGTGGCCACAATTCTTTCACCATTCACGTGTACCTGTGTCAGTGTTGGGTTCTGCATCCTGTTGCAACCGGTATGGTTGCAACGGAGCCCGGCGTCCTCCACATGAACGTGTGCAGTGTGTGTATGCATCTTACCCTCCATAGACACCTCCATGAGCCTCTGTGACACTCCAGCTGCTTGGTGGAGTGTCGCACAGGTGCTGTACATGCCCTGGGCATGCATGTAAGCCTCAAAGAGTTTAAAGACAGGTAAGGTACACATTTTGTGTGTGCGCAGGTACACACAAAAACACATCCCACTCCTTCCATTTAGCAGAAACATTGAAGAAGAGGAGGAGGAAATGGAAACTGGACAAAGATGGGGCAGTAAAGGCATAGATGCACTAGATCAGTCTCAATCTGTGGGTCGCGACCCCTTTGGGGGTCGAATGACCCTTTCACAGGGCACATATTTTCGATGGTCTTAGGAACCGAGACACCAATTTTATGGTTGGGGGGGTCACCACAACATGAGGAACTGTATTAAAGGGTTGCGGCATTGGGAAGGTTGAGAACCACTGCACTACATGAAGAAGTTGAAGACAAAAGGAGGAGAGTTTTGAGGCTGCAAAATTGGGTGGAGATGAATAAAGGGAAGAGGTAACTGGACAGGGGAGAAAAGAGAAAGATGATTAAGTTGCAAAAAAGGTTCAAATCACCAGGCAAATTTAAAACAATAGCTAATTTTCAAAGGTATTGACTGTCATTTGCAGGTTTCATTCTTTTGTTTTCAATAGTTTCTTCTAATGCTATCAGTAAATGTAAGAATAAATTTGAGGCAATTATTTGTGGGGGAAATAAATATACTGTAAATATGGAAGAAGCATTAGGCATGCATTACAGCAACAATGGAGAACTTGAAGTCCAGGACTACGTGTAGTTCTCCGATGATGAGGCTCCTCCCAATAATCCCTATTTTTAATACAAAAGTGCAGTCTCGAATGCAAAAGAATGAGAAGACAAAAGCCATGAAGTGCAATTGCATTTCCTAAATTAAATATATTTAATTTAATTAAACTTAAAGCTTTAAGTCACTTTCAGTCAAACATTCTGGTCTGTGTAGGAATTCAAATTAAAGTATTCCTGTCAGATAGCTATTCACCCTCCAGCTAAATGCACAATATGATTGGGGACTTTCCTGTCTTTCTGGGTAATTTATTTTAATTTTGAGTGTTAGGAATCTATTTGTTGTCCTCTATCTTCTTTATTCTGAACTACTTTAAAACGTGTTCTCGCCAATTTTTGAGAATGGCATGTCAATGAAATTTCAATGGCACCCTCCCTCATAAGATGTACATTCTCACATTTAACTATATCTGGAACAATGAGAAAACATATATTGACTTCTATGAACTAAAAACAGCTCCATTTATTCCAACTTTAGGTAGCCACAGGGTTCATGGAAGCAACTTTCCAGAACTAAATGAAATATGTGTTAATAGGAAACCTGGCAGCAAAAAATATTTATTTGGATGAATAATGGTTTGAACGTATAATAATGGTCACACTTTACAATCTTAATTCTTACAGAAAACTTGATAAAAGAAAGAAAAATCTTGGTTTGGGAAATAATCTAAAATGAATCAATCGAATACACAGGCAAATAAAAAACAAATGTTTGGTGCAACTTAATGATCCAGTCAGAAGAAGGAATTTAATTTACTTTGCAGAAATGATTCAGGTCACGTCATGAAGAACTATTGATAGAAAGCCCTTCAAAAATTGGACTGCTTGAATCAGCAGTTGGGCAGGAGGAACTATGGCATAAAGCAAGATTGGACTGATGGTAAAAAGCACCTGACGTCAAGAAAATGTAGAATGAAGTAAATCTGACCACAGTCTATAGAGATTCTCAGTCATCCAGGTCTGCAAGGAATGTAAATCCTTCCATTCCCTATTATCTGGTCAGAGCTGAAGAAGCTTCTTGGATGAGAAGCGAAACATCTTCAAAAGAAAAACCAAGAAAATCCAGTTGTGTTCTGAAAAAGCACCTTTGGGTCAATTTGACATTATTAAATATAGTCCTTCTTCTTATCATTTATCTACTGATGGAGAAGGAAGATTTTCGTTTTTTTTGAGATAAATGCACTAAAAACTTTTTTTGTGAGCAGCCAGACAGGCAGAAGACAGAAAAGAAAGTTTGGATCTGAATTTGTGGCTAATTTATTTCATATAGAAATGCATAGAAATGAATGCTCAGTTGCTAATATTTATTGTTTATTAAACATTTAAGTTGTGGAAGGAGGGCGGAATAAGTGATATATGCAAATCTTGCAAGAAAGAATTATATTCATTACCATAGTTTCATGGCATGTGGTCTGATGGGGATTTAAAAGCATCTTTAATGTGAGGCACAGTGTATCCACCGGAACATCACTTTCTTATTAAAATGTTGTCTTTTTGTGTGGTCTTTCCTGCAAATAATGGGAAGACCTTAAGAGCAATATTCATTCTCTGATTAAAATTATGCAGATGCCAACAAGGTTAATAAACTGAGAAGCGTGCATATTATTAAGAAAACAGATCTTACATTTCAAGTCAGAATTGAAAAGATGCTTAACTTCAGATTTGATATTCTTCTATCTGAGTGCCAAGGCAGGCGGGAGGGAGAGAGGGAAAAACTTAATAAATATATGTTACCTAAAAGAGGAGAACTTTAATTACACCATGGACTACTGGATAAAATGATTACGTTTTCTACACTGTAAATTTCATACAATTAAATGCAATAGTGTCACCTTATAACATGTTTCAATTTGATAATTATTTCAGTTCATTTACTCAGGAAAAAATATAAGCATGAATTTACTTAGTATCTCCCAAATCTAGTCATTTTCATTCTCTCAGACTGACTTGGGAGTTACTTGTGCTTGTCTGAACTTAAATAGATCCCTGACAAATTTAGATAAGTATTAAAATTGATAATATTATGGATGATAGCTTACTAATAAAAATTAATTCAGCGCTGTGCTTCTTAGTGTTATTATCTGATATTATAAAACTTGATTTTAATGTAATATTTGGGATACTCAAGGAAGCTTTTGACTGACAGAAAGCTCCTAGGGATGAGCTGTTTTTTTATTCTGATGTTAAGGGGATTATTGATATATAATGTGAATTAGGTTAAGAAATTTCATCAAAGGGTGTTTCTAGATACCAGAGGACCAAATGGTACTTCCCTGTAGTGTAGATAATTAGGAAGGGGGATTCAAGTCTAGGCAAATGATGGCAAAGGTAATTGGCAGTGTACTTAGGTTAAAATGGACCAAGCACTTCCCCTTTGTGACAATCTATGGAGCTGATCACAAAAAGCATTTGTTTGCCTTTCAAATTGCTGTCCCATGACTAAATAAAGGGCACTAACTCATCAACACCAGTTTGAATAATGATTAATGCAACAGGCTAGAAAGACTATGAGTTACAGTTTCACTTTAGGCATGAAAGCCACCTGGGTGACTTTGAGCCCATCACTCTCTCACTTTCTCATCAATGGGTTGGTGAGGGTTAAATAAGAGGAGGAAGCAATATTAGGAATGTTCACTGTCTTGGATTATTTACCAAAATAATAAAGGTAGGCTATAAATAAGTATGGTGCTAGAGAAGATTCCTGCAAGTACCATGGACTGCAAGGTGATCAAACCAGTCAGTCCTAGAGGAGATCAACCCTGACTGATCTTTAGAAGGCAAGATCCTGAAGATGAAACTCAAGAACTTTGGCCACCTAATGAGAAGGAAGGACTCACGGGAGAAGAGCCTAATGCTGGGAAAGATTGAGGTCAAAAGAGGAAGGGGATGGTAAAGAATGAGGTGGCTGGATGGAGTCACTGAAACAGTAGGCATGATCCAGTGGTGGGTTTCAAGATGTTTTAGAACCTCTTCTGTAGGTGTGGCCTGCTTTGCGGGAGTGGCTTACCAGCCATATGACCAAATGGGAGTGGCTTGGCAGTCATGTGACTAGGTGTGACCAACTTGTAAAATGTGGTGAAACTCACTTAACAATGCTCTTGCTTAGCAACCAAAATGTTGGCTCAGAAACTC
>JAPKID020005232.1:0-11237 GCA_026931265.2 Tropidonophis doriae | reverse complement strand
GAAGGAGAGAGTGATCTGTCCATGACAAGGGTGAGATGGCTAAATCCCCTGTTCCAAGATCACTTCTCCACTGCCCAATTCCATCCACTTCTTACCCAAATTATTTACGCTGCTCTGTGACCATAATAAAGATCTGATTGATCGATTGACTGACATCTAAATCATTAAATGAAAATGTGAAATGTAGAGGTACAGCATCACACAGGAGAAGGTATATAAGAAATAGGCAAGGACCTAGAAGCATGGTCAGATAAGGCTGATACCTTTCGTTAGGCTTTAAGCTGTAATCAATAGCACCTTAAATTGTGCCTAGTGGATAAAAGGCAACAGTAAGACCTTTTTGTAGAAATATTGTATGATCCTTGTATTTTCTGCTGCAATTTTTGGACACTTTTTAGGGCAGTCCCAGGTTAAGTGAAATGCAATAGTCAAGCCATGATATAAGCAAAGCATGGAGAAAGCCTATCTCTTATTTAAAAGCATTGAAACATGATATGTGTGAGATATCCAAGCTATATGTTAAATTGTGCAGAACTGAATATAGTAGTAATACAGAGGCATCAATTTTCAAGCAAATAGGCATGCCCTATTCATTTTCAGGAATGGCAGAGAAAGCATTTCTGTAGAAAAGCATGAGAATTGCATGTTTCATGAAGCTGAAATGTCAAAAAAGACTGGAAAGACTGGAACTGGCAGCTAACAGCATGTAAAGTATAAATATATGATAGCAAAGGTACCAGTTATTATTTCAAGTTACAAACAATATTAAAGTGCCAACATGATTCATCTTGACCTTCCTAGGCAGGGGTTCTGTCTATAGTTATCTAGGATTTAGTCCCTTATGAATAGGATTTACTTATCAATGGGCATGTAGAAGGTTGGTTTTATTAAATTCAGAAGCAGTGTAAGATACTCTAAGCATTTGTAAGAATAGGTTTGATGAATAGGTCTCATATGAAAAAGACAGAATAATTTGTGCTCCATTTGAATAACCGCCTCTCACAAAAAAGGTGAAGTTGCAAGTCCAAATGGAAAGAAATTCCTTCAATTATATAGGTAGTCCTCAATTTACAACAATTGTGACCAGAATTCTGTAACTAAGTTATTAAGAAGCAGTTATTAAGCACACTTGATTATATGACCTTTTTTAACCACAGTTTTAAGTCAATCTTTGAATTTGTTAAGTGAATATCATTATTAAGTGGCACACACGATAGATCAGGACCACACATGAAGTCCCAGTTAAACTGATGCATGGCTCATGCCTGTCTGTGCCCATGAATCTAGTCAATTAATAGTTAGCACTATTTGGGGGCCAGAAAAGGGTTAATATAGTTCAAGAAGAAATCTCCCAGCTGTTTTTGCTTGCAATTGCTCCTCAAAGGTAAAGAAAAAAATATTACCTTATTCTTTTCTGAGATCAATTCTGTTATAAACCTGGTGAGAAATTTGATGGTTTAGCATTTCCGGGAGGGGAAGGATTCATAATGAGCAAAGTGCTAGAAATAAAAAGAATTCAAGACCCAGTAAGTGGTTTCAAAAATTAAATAATGCACTGGTCAAGGAGAATGGCAGCTTTCATTGTCTAGTGCTCAAGAGGCATTTGGGGCTTGAGAGGCCAGCACATCACATGATACTTAAGAGAGCTTAATAGACCACTGGAAATGAGTATCATGCTGCAGGCATCACATGGCAGTCAAGAGATCTATTGTGTAAGCTATCTGCTCAATTTACTTTGCAACATTAGGGATAAGGGAGTTGAGGGTAGTCTTTGATTACTGACTGGCTTTATGGAGAAAATATCCAGTGAAAATTATAAGTGAGGCTTTCAAAACACAGGAGTTCTGAGGAAATAGTTTTAGTGTTTAATCTAGTATCTATCAGGTCTCTGTGCCTTGCCTTCTCTCTCATTCCTTCTTCATTTTCTTGGAAATGCTTTGCCTACAGCCATATGTTTGTCCGTCCATTCTCTATATCTATAAATAGAAGTGACCTGAAATGTTATAAAACAGTTGTTAATTCTGATTTTTCTGCTATCAATCTCTATCTACATTAGGGGTTCCCAAACTTGGCAACTTGGAAGACTTGTGGACTTTAATTTCCAGAATTTAATTTCTGAGAGTTGAAGTTCACAAGTCTTCAAGTTGTCAAGTTTGGGAACCCCTGATCTACATGCTGTACAATTTATTTCAGAAGGAAATGTAATCGGGTCCTGGGTTTAAAGAAATAGTCCTAAATTATAGCACATGCTGATAAGTACATAAAAATTTTCAGATGCTCCCTAATCACACCTTAACTGGGATTGTTTTCTTCCACAGCTAATAAGGCTGTGTATTGTCCCTCAACTATGAGTTAAACTTCTTTTAGTTTTATTAGTAAGAGGTTAGTATGGAAGTGGTTCAAAAGAAAAAGTAATATTGATGTTTTTAATGATTGCTCCATGGTTAGAGTTTGTCTAATGAAGTATTTTTCAACCTTGGCCTGTTTAAGGTGTGTGACTTTCAGCATGTTTTAAATCTTTTTAAAATATTGATATCACTTTAAACGTGTATCATCATATACCATAAGTTTATTTTTTAATATTTAAAATAAAAATAATAAAGGAATGATAAATACTGTTGGTTATGGTAAACAGTTCTGTAAACGGCCATGCCCTATTTCTGAGGTGACCATTATTCAAGGCAGTCACATTATAGAGCATAAATATTATATGGCATAGGCCAAATTGTCTGCAGACCACCTGTTAGGACAATTAATCAGTGGAACAGCTTGTCTCCAGAAGTTGTGAATGCCCCAACAAAGCAAGTCTTCCAGAAGATGTTGGATAGCCATTTGTCTGAAAAGGTTTAGGGTTTCCTGCCTAGGCAGGGAGTTGGACTAGATGACCTCCAAGATCCTTTCCAATTCTGTTATTGTATTGTATTGTTTTTGTTCATTTTGCCTTTCAGTCTTAGGTCCAGGTCCTTAATAGGTCAAATATCAGCACAAATATGTTTAATATCTACATGCAGGGGTGTCAAACCAGCGGCCCATGGGCCTGATATCTCATACACAGGTCACATCCAGCCCAGCTCCGCGAAGGGGAAAAAAGTGAAACATCATGTGATGGCAACGTGATGCGGCGAGTTTGACATCTGTGATCTACAGGAATTTCTGTTTTTTTTCCCTGTGGCAAGTTACAATCCGTGAAATTAATTGTTATAGGAACTAAAGCTCCTAAATAAAGTATTTAGGAGAGGGCTTAAAATGTGCTTGTTACAGTTTTAGTACTTTCCATTTTGTTTTTAAATATTTTAAATGTACAACCATTAGAATGTATTATTTAGAAAAATTATGTGGCTACTCATCTTAAATGCATAACTCTGGGTGGTTCACAGCAAACCACAAAAATAGACTTTAAAAAGCTCATAAAGTGTAAATATAATATACTGCCAATGCAACTATGCCTATGTTGTATGTTATTGATATATTCCTGGAGGTCACCTTGACCTATCCAAATAGATAGTATATACTTTTTTAAAAAAAGCAAAATGATGAATTTGCACATAAATAAACATCTGATTAAAGTAGAGATAGGTGATTGAGGATGATGATTACTTTTGAAAACATTAGCTTCCCCTCAAAAAGAAAAATTAAGGAAAACATCATGCAGATTTAACCAAGGTATAATATGTTAATATTCAAATGGGTAATATTTGCAATTCTTGATTAATATAATTCTATCCCACAAGAACAATTGTAGGGTATTTGGGAAATGAGCAGGCTTTCAAAACTTGCTGCCCTTCAGGTGTGCTGTTTGGTAGGTCTGTGTGCAAGGTTAAATTCGGCAGTTGAATGCAGAGGTCTGAATGGAATTATCTTACAGTGTGTCTATGGAGATTCTCAGTCTCCAGGTCATAGTTCTTGAAAAGGCACCTTTGGGATATCTTACAGTGTATTTTGGAAACATGTTTCTTCCTTCCTAGTGATCTCTGGTTTTCTTTGGCTATATCAAAGGATTTATACATTCTTGTGTTTAGAGCATGAAAAACTATTGGGATAGAGCAGAGGATACGGAAATCAGCAAGGGGTAGGTAATGAAATTCCCTGAATTATTCTGAAGAATTGATTTGAACTCTACCTTTAGTTGATTCTTATTTTATGACTACCTTGGTGTTATGTAACTATTATGTAGCTGTAATAAATACATTGGGAAAAACAGGAAAAAGATGAAGAAGTATGAAGAAATGAATTAAGGAACAAGTAAATGAAAAGTCAAGAATGCTAATGATGAAATATAATTTCTGAATGTTATTCATGTATTTTTTCTTGATTTGAAAAAAATAGGGAATTTTAAAAATTATATACATATGTAGTATTCTAAGTGTGGTCTTTATAAAGTAAAGACTACACTTAGAATACTGCACCTAATTTTGATCACCAAATTATAAAAAAGATGTTGAGACTCTGGGGCTGGACTAGAAGACCTCCAAGATACCTTCCAACTCTGTTATTCTGTTATATGAAAGCCTAAGTAGATGGATGGGTTGCAATTATATAAATTGCTAGATCTAGAGTCCTTATGGCTGCTCTGCTGATCTAGTTCAGGAGTCGTCAACCTTAAACACTCAAAGAACCCCAAAGATCCTAAACGGGAGCCTCCCCCCGCCCCCCAGGTTCAATTCTGGAGCTAACTGGAAGTCCAGTTCCCCCACCATAGAGTCTCCTCCTATTAATTGTAAAGCTGACCAGTGACAGGAAACCGCAGCAGAGGGATGAAAAAGCCACATACGGCTCCAGAGCTGTGGGTTGCTGACCCCTGATCTAGTTGCTAATGTCAACACTAACCTGATGATTCATAACCCCCTGCCTCGTGTGAAATTTGTATTTGTATAATGAATTCTTTTAACTCTTTTCTCACTTTTCTGTATCCCAGCTTTTTTCCATTGTTGTGTTTGGCTGCATTGTGAATGAAGGCTATTTCAACCAACCCGACACATCAGAACAGTTCTGCATCTACAATCGCAACCAGAATGCTTGCAACTATGGCATCACCGTGGGAGTCCTTGCATTCCTCACCTGCCTTCTTTACTTAGCGCTAGATGTCTACTTCCCGCAGATCAGCAGTGTCAAGGATCGCAAGAAAGCTGTGCTTTCAGACATTGGAGTATCTGGTGAGTTTCTGGTGAATGTATATGGGTTTCTATAGGGACAGAGTGTGTGCCTCTTGATGAATATGGATCCAGCCTTACATCTGTGTACATGATTTAAATGGCTTTTTATTAATCAGAGATGGAGTTGCATTGCTTTGGAATCTGCTTTATTAATTAAACTGACCACTGATTCAAATTAAAAGCATTTTTTTTTGTTATCTTGCATTATCTTGCTTACCCTTTCTCCTGTTCTTAATTTCACCAGTTTTACTTTTTTATTTTATAAATTAATACATTTTAATTCATTAACTGTGAATAGAAGGTGTTGCCTTTACTGTAATGGAGGACGACTGTCATGCAAGGTGTCCTCTGTCTATGGAGAATCTCAATGCAAATGAGATCTGTAGAAAACGAGGAGCCTCTGTTGATGGAGGCATGTGGCTGCTTTTCCTTAACGTCATTCAGAAATGCACAAATAAAAATAACCAGAAGGATTCTTGGCACTACTTTGTAAAAAAGAAAAAAATATTCCTAGAAGCACCCTGTTGAAGGGAGACCTGTTGGATGTAATGGAGAAAGGGAACACCCACTTTCAGATATTATCTGTAATATTGTGATATGCTAGCTTTACAGCTAGTCAATCTTTCAAATTATTAACTTTCCACCAAATAAATATTAATACCAAAGCAAGCTAATTCCAAATTAAACAAAAAAGATGCCACTGCCATTTGTTTTGGCTCTAAAGAATACAATACGACTCAAAATCTTCTCTACTTCTTATGAAACTGAAGACCAAATTAAAAGGAATTGGGGCTGGCTTATGCTGGTTGTAATCAGCTTAAGAGAGTGATCTACCCATACAAAGAATATTCTGCAAGAGCACCAGCCAGGAGCTGTGAACCAGCAGCGTCCATAGGTGGTGGGTTTCAAAATGTGCAAGATGGTGAATACAGAATCTAAGACCCAACATGGAGGTAATACTGCTGTTCTGAACTATTAGAAATGTTTTTTTAAAACCCTCTTGATTTAAGCTTTCCTTTAATTGGTTTCATTGTTCTACTCAGCTATTTCAAGTCTGGTTCCAAATTATTAAAGCAATCACAACTTATTTACCCCAAGTCACTTATATTTCAGTGAATTTCTACATTTGAATGACACATCTTTCCTAAAAATATTTTTTTCCTGAGATGCTGATTTGTTCCTACAGTTCTTCCAAGCAACTCATAATTTTCTACTACTAGTAATTGTCTCCAATTGTCTCTGCCTTTCTGGTATACTTGGGCATAGTGAGCACACTAGGGGTCTGCTCAGTTGAATATCTTGTGGGACCCAAGGGATGTGGAACAACATTCCTCAAGAGACAGATAAGCCCCAATGCTTCAAGCTGCGTGGCAGCCTCTTAATACCTGGCCCTTTTCCCAGGCCTGATGTTAGGATGTTTGTGGCGCTCCAATAGTTTTTTTAGGAGTGTTATTTATGTGGTTTTGTGTGGGCAACTTACTGAAACATTAATCTTTCATTCATTTTTAAATCTTAAAGGTAGCTAGAATTTCTTAGAGTCAGAGAGCCTAGAATCCAATAAATAAATCTGACAAGGCAATAGTTGTCCAGTGGACGGTATTCAATGAATTATTTTTCACAAATGTGGGGTTTAAATGTTATTTTTATAGGTGAGATGTGGTTCCATACTAATTCTTCCTTCAAGGAAGCCTTCTCTGAAAATTTTCAAGCATGAGGTAACCCAGTCTAACCTAATGTTGTATGGCCTTCCCCAGCCGCGACACTTCAGATAATGTGGAGGCTGGTTTGACTGAGAATTTTGGAAACTGGTGGGTTCCTAAACCAGTTAATACCAGTCTGGCTGTGCGTTGCTTGCAGATGTGCATTTCATTAAAAATTGCTCTGTGCATGTGCAGAACCATGGCAGCAATGGCAGAAGACACTGGAAAACTGGTTCAGCGGTGTGTCAGGCCTGGGTCACTGCCGGTTCTGCGACCCAGGTCTGAATTCCACTACTGGTTCGGGTGAACCAGGCCGAACTGTCAGCAACCCACCTCTGCCTTGCAGGTTTGAAAAACACTTGTTTTTTTCAGAGAAAATAAAGCACATTACTGTACTAGAGCATCAGGCATCCTCCATTCTCTTCCATTGATGGGCAGGTTGTTGCTGTTGTCCTCCTTAGAGGTGGCTTTTCCCGTCCATTCTTCTTGGAGATTGACAAGCCTCTGCAGTTTTATTGACAAGAGTTTTTCAACAGCGATTTGTCATTGCCTTCTTCCTGGACTGAGAGAAAGTGACTAATTCAAGGTCACTGAGGTAGCTTTGTGCCTAAAGCGAGATTAGAACTCACAATCTCCTCCTTTCTAGACTGATGTTTTAACCACTACCCCAAGTGGCTCTGTAGGATTTTACGATTTGATTATAAATCCATTAAGGTACAGTATAATATTTAGATGCATCTGTTAATGATGTCAAGATAGAAAATAACAGGCAGGGAGATACTTGCTTAAAGCCAGCTCATTTTTTGTTTTGTTTTGTTTTGCTTTGTTTCTTCTATTTTAGCAAATTCTATAGCAGAGCTAGCTAGCTTACTGGCATGGAAATGCTACATAAATAATGGAAGAAAGGAAATACATTTTGGAGTTATTGCTCCAGTTCTCTTAGCTATGATTACTTAAAAGCAAAACTTAGTAATTAAAAAACTGTATTTCAAGGCAGTCAGAGTCCTTTTAACTCTTAGTTCTGCTTTGACTTAGAATGAGGCCAAAATCACATGGTTCTCTCCCACCCTCACCCTATCTAAAACTGCAGGAATAATAACTCTGCCTGCCATTCAGAACCATTTACAAAGATTCCTTTTGATTATTCAGACTACTGAGACCTTCAACAATCCAGCACTTCCTTCAAGATAGGGCTCTTTCTATATCTGTCCTCCTTCTCAGCTGAGCCTGTGGTCCATTGTGTGGTTTAGTAGTTTTGCAGAATTGCTACAATTCAAGAATAAGTGAGCAAGTGATTCCATTGTTGTGAGGCCATTGGAAATGGAAATGAACTTACTCTTGATGACTAAGCCTTGTCATTCCACATCATGTTCCTTATTTAGGGCAGAACTGAGTGTTAACCCAACAAACTTGATTTGCTAGGTAAATGAATAGGTATCCTCTCCCTGTTTTCCTAAAAGTCCTCTGTGATACAGCTACATTCCTTACTAGTTGAAAAGAAAAAGAAAAAAAAATGCTATTGTTGCTTGCTTGCAAAGCATGAAAGAGGAGAAAGAGAACCAGGATAGGAAATCGGTGTGTGTTGGTGCGTGTGTGTAGAACTCGACAGTTGTGACCACAATTTTCTTTGCTAACCAAAATTGTTGTTCAACAAGTCACACCCAATGTTACAATCTTTTGGCAAGGTTGTTAAGCGAATCACACCATCATTAAGTGAATCCGACTTCCCTATCGACTTTGCTTGCTGGGAGCCAGCCAGGAAGGATGCACTTGGCAACCACATGACTCTGGGATGCTGCAATTGTCATAAATATATGGTAATTGCCAAGCACCCAAATTCTGATCCTGTGATTATAGGAATGTTGCAATGGTGGTAAGCTCAAGGACTGATCATAAGTCACTTTTTCCACTGCCATTGTAATTTCACATGGTTGCTAAATGAATGGTAGTAAATCTAGGACTACTACAATATTTTCACAGCTAGAATTGCATCTGAGTGCAGATCCTGGCCAAATGAAAGATGTTAAAAGGTCTAATGATTACATTTTAGGATTTCCATGCCAGGGTCGGTGTCCGCCTCCGAGGCTTCATACAAATACATTTTTAAAAATATATAGTGGTGAGAGTGTAAGCATATCATATTACATTTCACACATTCAATCATACTTTTGTTTTTTTTAACATCCGTCTTGCTTATAGAAAATTTCAAACATAATTATTTTTGCCATCTGAGTCTCTTAGCTATAGTTTCTCCCTTGGTGTGGCTTGATGCTGGTGGCAGAAGAAGGATACTGCAAAACGTCCATTCCCACCCCATGTGCAGGGGAATGATACTGCAAAATCTCCATTCCTACCCCATTCCAAGGGAAGGATATTGCAAAATCTCCATTCCCACCCCACTCTGGGGCCGACCAGAAGTGGCATTTGCTGGTTCTCTGAACTACTCAAAATTTCCGCTACCAGTTCCCCAGAACCTGTCAAAACCTGCTGGATTTTACCCTTGGCAGTGGTAAATGGCTGGAGGCTGCTAAAAACTACTGGAGGTCACCGAAAAAAGCTCCTGCTGTTGCCCCCCTGTTCTTTGAGCTAGCCGTGCACACGCATCCCATTGCTGCTGTGTTGGAGGGACTTGCTTGGGCTCAGCAGGCTTCTGAAGAAATGGAAATGGGACTGGCAAAGGGAGAGTGGGGCAGCCTGCAGGAGGAGGCCTTTGACAGATTAGGCCTGGGCAGAAATAGGTAGCTAGGTAGAAATTCATTTTTTTTTCATACCAGGTTCTGGGAGTGTGGCTTTGTGGGGGTTGTGTGTGAGTGATGTTGAGTTGGCCATGCCTATTCATTCACATGATCCCTCCCCCAGCCACTCCCACAAAAACGGTAGTAAAAAATGTTGAATCCCACCCCTGACACATTTCTTTACACACAGATCAGAAATATGCTGGGTTCTATAGGAGAAAATTACATAGCTGTCTAGCATACTCTGGAAGGATACCCACATAATAACGCATAAAATAGAGGGTCCCCCCCTCCCCACCAATAGTATATTTTTAGAAAATGAAAAAAAAAGATGATGATTGTGGTATTCTTCGGCACATACATATTTCTGAAAGATTTTACCATCTTTACAATATGTAATATGTTGAATGTTTTCAATAATTTTCACAGTTTCTAACAATCTAAATAATAAAGGTCTGAAAGTATTTTAGAAATACTGAGAGCCCGCACAATGACTTAAGATTGGTGATTTTTACTGTAAAAAGCATGGTAGCAACAGATGTAATAACAGATGTATTATTCCAAATAGAAGCATTAGTTCTAAAACAAATGTACAATATAGATACTTCTCGATAGAAGATTCCTATTGTTTCACCTATCCTTTTATCAAAGAAATTACTTTCTAAGTTTTACAAAATGATTTTTTGCCAGAGGGATGCTTGACTCTTGAATTTTTTTTGTGCGTGGTGCATTTGACTGTTTTCCTTCACTTTGTAACTGGCATTCCAGGCAATTTTCTGACATAAGGATTTGGAATTGTTGGTAGAATACTCTTTCTACGAAATATTGCTATCTTACTGCATCAAGACAATGTTATGTGCCAGCAGTTGATTGATTTGGTTGCTTTTATTCATTTGGAAGTTATTCTTCCAGGCTGTTCTGCTAACCATGGAGGTTTAATAAAACAAAAGAATTAGAATAGTTAAAAATCTTCATGAATCTCTATTACATCCCATTGTTTCTAGCATCCTATTACATTCTGGCAGTATTTCTCAATTCTGGCAGCTTTAAGAGGAGCGGACCAATGCTCAGAATTCCCCAGCCAGCATGCTCCGCCCCTCTTAAAGCTGCCAAGATTGAGAAACACTGTATTCTGACTTTTATACAACACTTGTTCGTTACCATGATTGAGAAATGCTGCCCCAGAGATAGTTAGGGTTCCAGATCATACTTTGACATTGAATGTGAAAAAAGGCCCTCTCACACTGCCCATTGCTTTACCTCATCTCACACACCCCTCCCCAGATTCAGCTAGGATGCTACTTATACGAGGGAGTGGAAAGTTTAAGTCAGATCATTAATACTCTCCTTGATAGGGGAAGATTCTTTTGGGATGGTATTTCTTTCAAATACAGGACATGCTCAGGTGAGATAGGAGATATTCCCTTTGCTGTGCCTTCAAATTATGCCTCTCCTAAAGTAGCACATAGCAAATCCAGCATGACAGCAAGGGCTGATCAAAATGTCAAGATGGTAGTTACAACAGCGCCTTTACCCTTTGGTGTACACAATAGCAGGAGAATGGAGGTGGAAAGTGTTGTAGCTCGAGACAAGGAGGTTCGACACAGGTTTCTCATTCAGCTCATTTTATTAAGAAGTGACTTCAGCTA
>JAPKID020005230.1:0-11241 GCA_026931265.2 Tropidonophis doriae | reverse complement strand
CCATTAATCAAATGGTACTTATTTCCATAGCGATATATTTTAATGTACAATTTGAACAGTTAGTTAAGGTCCACAATGAAAAGGAACGGTTGATGTTATCGGTTGGCCGTATTCCCCAAAGAACAGCACTCTCTCCACATATGAGGACTTTTCTGAAACCAGGGCAACATTCAGCAGCTGCTGTTTCTACAAACATTGCAACAAGGTGTTGGGAGAAGCTGCACCTGAGGGAATTTTAGTCTTCTTTAGTGCATGTAGAAAAACAAAAACCACATTCTGGAAAGTGTTTGGTCAGAGTAACTATTCTAGAAATGCTTAAAGATTTTGCTCAGTCCTGACTTACTTAAACAAACAAATCTGTATCACACTTCACTCTTCACATTTTTCTAAATTTAGCAATACCATCATTTGTTCCAAGTCATAAAATTCATTATGGTAGGATAAAGTACACAAATACACAGTTTTATCTCCAATGTGTAAAAGATGCATATTTTAGTAGGAAAATGTGTAGTTTTAAACTATGTTTAAAATAGTGTAAAGTCTAGCTTCTTAAAAAATAATCTCAAAATCATACTGAAACAGCACAAAACATAAAAAGGAATAAATGTGCACAAAACTGGCAGATGACTTACAGTAATTTGCAATTCAGCTCTGCTACAGTTGTTCAGCTTCTGTATTATTGTTTACCTAAGAAATAAGCAATAGTTAAAGGCACCATGCTTAGAAACCAGAAGATCCTGAGTTCTAATCCTACATTAGGCACAAAGGCAGCTAGGCAACCTTGAGCATGTCATTCTTTCTCATTGCCTGGAAGCAGGCAATGGCAAATCAGTTTGGACAGTGCTGCCAATAAAATTTCAGGGAACTTTCCAGGCAGTAGCCAGTAGTCAAGATTGTTGTGAAGACACAAAACTGCGTGCCAAACTTGTCGCGTCACATTGTTGTTATGTGACGTATCACAATGTTTTTTCCCTTTGCAAAGCTGGGATGGGCATGGCCTGCATGTGACACATCTAATCCATGGGCTGCCAGTTTGACACCCCTGTTATAAAGAATAAGTAAATTATTCATAAAACATGGTTCAATGCAGACAAGCTAGATTTGTCCATACCACACAGTATTCAGCAAATCACAATTGAACTATTTAGAGCATTATGGTTTAACACAAAAAAAAAGCAAGCAGGAAGCCAAAGAGAGAACATATTGGATTTTTAAAACTAAAATGTATTTAAATAAAATGCCCTTTGCACCCTTTGCTCTTCCACCTCAAACCCTTGGCCTCTTTCCTTTCCTTTTCTCATTTCTGATATCCAAGCCATGTTTAAATTCTTAATATTTACAACTTGAAGAACCAGACTTAAATATAAAGAACATTTTTATGCTTCCAAATTTCATGTCAGTTTGATGATTTAGATGGCATTTTTTCCTGCCTGTCTGTCTCCTCCCCCCTCCTCCCATTTTTTCTCATTCATATATTCCTCTCCATTTTGCCTTTGCAATGATACTCACTAATAAACCGTTTCCCTAAGGGATCAAGGCAGGAAATTGGACAAGTCCCTGCCTCTCCCCTTTATTTTTTTTTCTGTTTAGTTTGGATGGTCTTTCAAATGGGTTGGAATGCAAATGGAAGATGCTTTTGGCAAGTTGACATTTTTCCTTCCTGCAGAACTAGGCAATGAGCCAGCAAAAAAAAGAGGCGGGAGCAGTTTAAAGGAGACATGCCAACTACAGTGCACTCCAGTGTATTCCCACATGAGAATCCTGTACTGGCTGCCCAGTTCTCTGTTAAGGCTGAAATGCTTGGGCACCAGCTGAAGGTCTCATTGCTAGTTAAGCCTTCAAGGGCTTAAGTGGGATTTAAGTGTCTCAAATGGGGTCCTTTGCTGGCCTCTTGCACATGGCTGTATATTGCCCTAAATAAAAAGCTTTGGCTGCAATGGAGAAATTATTGCTGTAATTATGGTTGGCTTTTGTGAACAGATCAACACCCTGGTGCTTGATAAAAGGAAGTATATTGCTTCCAATATACATTTTTTATATTCCATTGTACATGACACGCGAATTACCAAATTATACAGTGGGGGGGGGATCAGAACTGACCTTCTGGCCTCTGCTGAGCCTCTTATAGTGGGCTAGTGACTGCAGGAAGGTCTCAAAATATATAAGCCCTCTGAAGATCTAGAATACTGTAAATATATACTCAAGACAATGTAATTGTAAAGCATGAATGTTACAATAAAACAACATTGCATTGAATGAGCATTTCTGATGCTCAGCAACTTTAAGAATAGCAATAGCAGTTAGACTTATATACCGCTTTACAGTGCTTTACAGCCCTTTCTAAGCAGTTTACAGAGTCAGCATGTTGCCCCAACAATTTGATCCAACAATTCGATCCCAACAATTCGATCTGACCTAAGCATAGCACATATAAATTATCTGCTGTCAATGACTACTTCAGCTTCAACCACAACAATACAAGAGCACACAATAGATACAAACACATGGTAAACTGCTCCAAACTTGATTGCAGAAAATACGACTTCAGTGACAGAGTTGTCATTGCCTGTAATGCGCTACCTGACACTATTTAAATAATAAAAAATAAAAATATGGTTTTTTCCCCAACCCCCAAAACTTTATCCTTAGATTGTTGACCTCACCCCATTCCTAAGAGGTCTGTAAAGGGCATGTATAAGCACACCAGTGTGCCTATCATTCCTGTCGTAATATTCCCTTGTATTTGCATTCATTTCATGTATACAGAATCATGTTTATCTATATCTATTTATAAATATAAACAAACAAACAACAATCTGGGTCCTATTTTACCCACCTCGGAAAGATGGAAGACTGAGTCAGCCTTGAACCTGGTGGGATTTGAACTGCCAAATTGCAGGCAGCAGAAGTAGCCCACAGAACCGCACTCTAGCCACTGAGCCACCAAGGCTCAAGAAGTATGCAATCCCAGAATTCCCCAGCCATCAAGCAGGTTTCAAGAATTCTGGAAGTTGAAGTCCACACATCTTAAACTTGTTGAAATTAAGTACTGTATTCAATTAGAAACATTCATTTTACCCTTTGCTTCCTGTAAATTATGGAAATTTTGCGCAAATAAATATGGTCACCAGACTGAAAAAGCATACCGCTCAGTGATGGGGCAGCAGGAGCAAAAAGGTGAAGATGGCAGCTGCAAACATGAAATTGAAGCAGAGCAAGCACAAAGTCACAGCTGCCATTTTTTTTATAACACTGATATTCAAAATAAACCAAAGAAATGTATTGTTAAAGGGGTTTGCAAAGCTTCAATGAGGTGGTTTGATTAGATTGAACTGAGTCATGAAACTGAACCAATCTGTGATGCAAAGTAGCCATTTTTTCCCCTATATCTTTTATTCTCACAGCCTGAATCGGGCTCTTCTAATTATCTCTGGGCAGGGGTTCTGTTCATCCACTAAAAAGTGCGTAAGAAGCTTAGATGCAGAAATTCATATACAGAAGCCTTTTCCAGCTACCAAAATAGCCAGATTCAGGCTGGGAGGTCTCCTGAAATGTCTCATAGAAACAGATTTTGTCTTCACCTCAGTGAGGAAAACCCCTTTCCTTCTGTGCAACAAAGAACGAAACCACTCCATATAGCCAGGCGTGGGATTCTACTCAGAGGTGGGTTGCTCCCGGTTTGGCCAAACCAGTAGCGGTGGTAGCAGGAGGCTTCACCCACCCACCTGAATGCTTCTGCACATGCGCAAAAGTATGTGTGAGCGCACATATGAGCTTGAGCAAACCGGTACTAAACTAAGGGAGAAACAGAGGTGGGTTCCTACCGGTTCGGCCCAGTTTAGCGGAGTAGGTAATAACTCAGCCAGCCACATCCCCAAACCAGTTGTATCGGTGGCGTCATAAGTGCTGCTATCTTGTTTTTTGCTTCTGTTCATGTGCAGAAGCATTTTTTACCTACTGTGCATACATGCATAGTGCGCCTCAAGTGCTAATAGGCACGACAGTGTAGATTCCATGCTTCAGCTGTTTTCCTCCTCAGCACTTTCACTTTCACTTTTTTTAGATTTCTATCCCGCCCCATCTCCACAAGGGATTCGGGGCGGAACACAAGGAAGAAGAAACAAATACATACAATACAAAATTCAAAATTTAAAATCAATTTGGACTAAAACCTTGTGCTAAAACCCAATTACTTTAAAAACAACCACCTAAAAATATCCTAAGAGATTTTCCTAAAAGATTTTAGGAAAAGATTTTAGGAAAAGATTTTCCTAAAAGCTTCACTTTTTTATGTAAAATGAGCTGGATATTTTATTCTTCACTGGCATCCATTGTATAAATAATTGCAGCTCCATTCATGTATTACCCAAATTTTGTCAATATGCACACAAATTCAGCTTGAAATGTTACTTTATTCAGTGCAATTTAAATAAGACAATGGAATACATATATATATTAATCTGTGCCAATTTGTACCCATTAAAGAAGCACAAGGTGAAAAAAGTGGGGAAATAATTACTAAATAGGACTGATTTTGTATCAATGCATTGTAATTTTCACTACTTTGTAAAAAACAAAACCTTAAAAATTTAAAGCCAAATGTACAGCATATAAAACATATTTTCCTGACTATCTTCTCATCCTGTCTCATGGGTATATTAACATGGATGTTATGTACTATTTTAACATTAGACAATAATGCCCAAGCACATTGATGAATCAATTTGATTTTTACTTTCAGAAACCACATTTTCTACTTATCATATTTTTTGTATTTGATAAATAGCTGACCTTAGCAAACACTGATTTAAAGTAACAAGAGAACATTTAAAGTTACCAGGTAGTAACTGATTACTAATTGAAACCAGTTGGCCAAGAAGCTTTTAAATTACAGACTCTCTAATTAGATAGGATACTTGAAGTGGAAATGGGTGCTATTAGTCAATCTCACTGTAATTCCTGGTTATAAAATTGAAATGTAATAAATGTTTATTGATTAAATTATCAATATTTATGATAATATATTGTGAAAGAAGAATAAAAGTAAATGGAAAATCTAAATGCATAATATAAGTAGCAAGAACAGAACTGTGTAGTCTTGTTATGAATGAAAAAATGTTCTATTTGGGGGAAACCACTTTGACACATGCAAGTTAAAGCACTTAAATGGCATGACAGCATAATTTTTGATTTTGATGAATGAGCATGTTGCTGAAATCATGCCACGGGGAAGCAGCTCTTACATCACTTGGCATATATTTATGAGACAACTTTATTTAAAGCACTTATTATCTATATTTATGACAAATTCCAGAAAAGAATGAGATGAATAATTCATTAAAAGTTAGTTCATTGGTCTTGGCAAAAAAGGTTACAGCTTTTTAGTACCTATATTTAACAATCAAGTTTCCACAAGCACAATATTTTCATGTTTGCTTTACAATTCTAGAGAAAAGGATCGTTCTTGTTTATTGCATCAAATTGTATATAAATATAACTATCCAATGATAATATAACTTCAAGAGGATATAAATTGTATCTTCTAAAATACATGTTTGAAGAAGCCATG
The DNA here is from genome assembly GCA_026931265.2 of Tropidonophis doriae. Lineage (NCBI taxonomy): Eukaryota > Metazoa > Chordata > Lepidosauria > Squamata > Natricidae > Tropidonophis > Tropidonophis doriae. Next base: position 5,672 of record JAPKID020005230.1, on the reverse strand, counting down.
AAAAACAAGGCCTTGACAAAAAATGTGTATTTTTTTTATTGATCAGAAGTTGCAATTGCTCTTTGTGCTCTCTACATGTGACCTCAAAAAAAGATATTTTCCTGTTGTTTGACTTACCATTTTGCCTCCTTAATATGTGCAAGTAAAATTATATAATTGTTTCCCCCTTCCCTTTTGTTGTGAAATTTCTGTGTTTAAGATTATGTGTGGTTATGAATATCTCCTACACTGATTGCAAATTGCAATGATCCATTTTATGGAATGCCGGGGAATTCAAACTGTGACAAAGTCTTCAAGATGGTGAATGGAAGTTTGTTTCTATTGTGTTATGGGAATTTCACTGATTTTTTGAAAACATGCATTAACAGAGGCATTCCTTCCAAAAGATAAAACACTGGATATGTAAATTTGTGTCAATATGTGAACAAAGTTGTTGTAATAAGAATATTTAAAATAAAAAGACTCAAATGTATTTTCCCATGGGGTTTAATTTTATATTTAGTCTGGATTTGGATCAATTTTCCTGGCCAATGTACATGTACTTTCAGCTCTATAATAAGTTCAGCTTCAGTGAAGTATAAAATAAATATAGAATTGACGGAATAATTTTTGAAATACTTTCAGATACTGTCCTGGCAACCAAACCAGTACAAAAATTATTCTCTTACTCTTAATTATTTAATGTATATAGCTGTCTGTTTTACTCGTGACTGAACAATTTACAGGGATAAAATACTGAAAAAAACCATAATATAAAACCTCTATATACACAAGAAAAACCATAACCATGTTAATAGAAAAAGCATATTGATAACTGCAGAAATTTTCTGAATCAGTCTTAACTTTATCTTTATGTATGCCCAAAAGATCTGTCCAGTTTGGATATGAGTCTTTAAAAACACACGCGCACACACAAATAAACATAAATTGATTAAATTTCTGGAATTAAGATAATCATCAATTTTAGTATATATCACAGATGAACTAATGATGACTGCTTAATACAGGGGTGGTCAACATTTTTATACCTACCGCCCACTTTTGTATCTCTGTTAGTAAAATTTTCTAGCCACCCACCGGTTCCACAGTAATGGTGATTACTGTAGGGAAGTCAATTAAATTAAAAAAAGGTAAGTGCTTCAGTATCAGACAAAATCCCTACCGCCCACCATGAAAGTTGGAACACCCACTAGTGGACAGTAGGGACCAGGTTGACTATCACTGGTTTAACAGATAAAAGTATATTATTATTATTACTACTACTACTCTTGGTGTTGCTGCTTGCTAGCAAAAGGAAGGAAAAAATCCACCACTTTACACTTACTCAGGTTTCTTTTTTAAAATATTCATTCAACTAATGACAGCATTGGTCAAAAGCAGCTTCCTTTGCCAAACACTTTCTTGTGTTCATGCATGGTAATATTTTTATCTGCTATTTATTTGATAGGAAAAAAAGGGCAGATCCTTCCTATACTGTAAAAACAGTATCTAACATTAATTTGAAAGACTGCAAACCAATGTTAATCTTTGTGGATATTTTTCTATTACCATTATAATCTTTCTTCAGTGCGATTACATTTTTTATAAAAATCAGTAAAAGTTTTCACAAGAACATTTCATGTAGACATCAATTCCTCCATCTCATGCCTAGAGAAGGTTCAGATAACATTTGAAAAATAAAAAGGAGTACAGCTAACTTGCTGATTTGCTGGGCATATTTTGAAAGCGCCCAACGTTTTGAAAACAATATCACAATATCAAAGACTTGTGAACACTCCCTCTGCTTTTTTATGGCAACATTCCAATTACTTGTGAAATTATCACGTGACTCATCAACACACACATCAACTGAAAATTATTGGTTGCTGCCCTCATTCAGATAAAAGTTCTATACCAATGGTATTATAGCAGATCCCTCCCTCCAGTTCTGGTTTAGGTCTCTGACACGCATACGTGCACACCTATCACCAGTCAGCTTGTTTTCGGATCTCTGGGGGAGGGGCACATGTGCAGAGCGTGCATGTGCAGGGCATGCACATGTACCTCCACCTTGCTGTTTTGGCAGGGTGCATGCACCTTGGGCACTGAGGTGTTTCAACACCACTGCCCTATATAGTGCCCTGCTACCTCCCCATAGAGCTTTTTAAACAAGCTATTATTAATAAAGTAAATAGGCTTTCTTGAACTGCTTTTCACTTAGAACTGCTTTTCTCTGTAGTGCAGCACTTCCCTAATAACTACTAACCAGAAATTAACAAGCTCTGTTCTGTGATCTTAATTAATTGAATACAAGCCTCTGATTGGTTGCCTGACATTGAGCAGACCTTAAATCAGTTTGAAACGAAGCTTTTGTTGTGAGAGGCACATGAAACTTGCTCATAAATGGTAAGTAATAATGGTAAGTTGCTAAATGAAGAATGGCTAAATTGTTTGGTATCATAGTTAAATGTGTGTCTTTTGACCTACCTCTGTCTACCAATGTAGAGGCTTCACAATATTTGGAATCTTAACACCCTCCAATTATCCTGTGGAAGATTTAAGTTCCATATTGTAAATAAAAAGCCATTTTCCCCAAGGACACAATGTTCACAAACATATTGTTACGCAATTCATGTCACAATATCTTATGGTTTCATAGGCATAGTACCATTTGAGAACCACTCCATCAATGCATCTGCAACCCGTTGTCCTTTCTATTATTTCTGTCTTACCAGCTATTAACTCTTCCATTAATAAAACAGGACTGTGTAAATTTAGTTAGGAAATTTTAAGAGAATAAGCAATCAGTAACTGCACCTGTATATTACTTGTATCTGAATGGCATAAATTACAATCAACAAAAATGTGTCAATTCTTCTACCCTTCTAAGTAGGCATGTACTGGCATGCTGGAACTGCATTCCCAAAGATTCCCAGGGTAAAGAAGAGGAAGTTGTGCATGACATAAAGTTCACATTCATTACATACTGTCACTTAATTTCCCCGGCCTTTGGGTTTAGATGAAGAGTCCCAGTTGTTAGTTAAAGTACATTTTAATCTGGATGCCATTTTACTATTTTACTTATTTTTAAAGCGGTGCGGGTTTTTTATTTTACTTTTTAGATGGAGAGAGGGAGGATTTTCATTTCTAGTGGACATATGCCTCTCATAATATGTATTTATTTTAGCTGGGAGGCTCTATGTATCAATTAATTAATTTGTAAAAAAAACCTTGTCTCCTCCTGCCCTGTTGGACGGCAACTGTTACAAGGATATGGAGCAGACAGTCTATGCCAGGGGTGGGCAAACTGGCTGGAGAAGTGTGGGAGCTGAAGTTCTTCAGACTTAAAGTTGCAAAGTTTGCCCACCCCTGGTCTATGCACTCTGATATAGGTGATAAGGAATGGGTCTGAAAAATATTAAATCTGCTTCTCACTCTGCTAGAGAAAGGTTCCCCAAGGATGGGCTCCAACATGAGTCCACAAGTTCAGAACACTAAACTTCTGGTCACAGTGACTGACCCAGATTGGATCCTACAATATTAAATCTGTTTTATTATTTATTAATTATACTCCTCACTTCCTTACATTGGTCACATAACAATGGTTTAGGATTGACTGACAGCTCATTTATTTAGTACTGGATATTAATGACACCTGAAGGAGAAATGACTTTCCACATGCACAAAAGGCTTTAAAAAATGCACAAAAATACACATAGCCTACAATGTTACTATAACAAATGTACCATTTATACCATTGTACCTGAACAAACAATTGTTGACTACTTCTCTTTAAAAAAAACCCAACTTTCCCTCAAATTTACACATGTCCCATTATAGCTAATTTTTAAATCAAAACCTCTTTCAGAAGGTAACTAAGGTGGTGTGCAGGTTCCTCAAATTGATAGCAAAATATATCAGGAAGTAAATCTGGCCCTAGAAATTTGCTGATTTCAAAGATCAAAGAAAGTTACAGCTAGAATATACATAAAGAAACCGAAGGAAAAATAACACATACAAAAAGCAACACTTTCTTTTAAAAAGAAAAAACAGACAAAAAAAGTCAAGGAGATTGTGTTATTCAAAGGAAATGAAATAGTACTTGAAATTTCAAAAGATCTTCAATTAAACTTGTACCTAACCCTTGTAATGAGTTTCTTTGTGTTTCTTCAAAGTAGCATTGTGAAATCTATTTTTAAAAGCCTATCTTGTCTCTCTTGAGAGGTAGATCACTTGCCACTCAGATGGCTATCAATGTTTGAGATTCAAGATAAGAATTAGTTTAATCTTTTGCAGGCATGAAAAAAAACTGGGGAAAAAATCCTTGAAAAGAATGCATGCATTAAACATATCATGAGTTTATTTCCTTATTTTCCAAAGTCAACCTTAGTCAGTTCAATTAAGACAAAAAGTCAGATCACATTACCAACTGCAGGTGATATACTGTACAAGGGAAGCTGATACTCGGTTATGGTAATTAATGACGTTAAATGAAGCAAAAAAAAATGTTTTGGGAACAAGCCTCTTTAGTTTGCAACTCTGGCAATACTGTGAGTAAAATATAAACAATAGCTGGAGAAAGTACTTATCTTACTAGTATATAGAATCAAGCTTTTATTCTTTTAATTATTGTACAGAAGGAATCAAATATCTCTTAAAACCTAAAATAGGGTTTCCCTCCGCCCCTAAATTTGATTTCGGAAAAGTTTTTTTTAAGTTTAAAAAATAAAAACCAACCAACCTTTATTCTTAATGGCATTTATCCATCAGTGCTTCAATGATATTTAAGATGTTTGACTTCGAGTTTAACGCTAATATTTGTGTTTATTTTGTTCCTTTGAGTTAACTGTTTTTTATTCCTGACAATTGCTTGGATTAGTCCCTGTAAGGCTTTTCAAAGCTGGTTTGCCCTTGCTTCCTTTCTAGCGCAGAGAGAGAATGACTAGCCAAAGTCACCCAGCTGGCTTTCAGACAAAAGCAGGAATAGAATTCACTATCTCCCACTTTCTCATCTAGCGCCTTAAATAAATGAAGTGGAGTGAAATGGAATGGAATGGAATGGACAGCATTGGAAGGGACCTTGGATGTCTTCCACTCAAAAACCCTGCTCAGGCAGAAAACCTTATACCAGTGATGGCAAACCTTTTTGTTGTTAGGTGCCAAAAATGCAAAGGCGCGTGCGTAATAGTGTGCGTGCCAGCACTCATAATGCAAAGCCCCCCCCCCACATGCACATGTGTGCACAACCTCCCACACTTACACACAACCTACTGCTCACCTCCAGGTTGAGCTTGGTATTTCCTCCAGAGAACTGGGGGAGCAGCATTTTTACCCTCCTCAGGTTCCAGGAAAGCCTCCAGAAATGAACTTCAGGTAGGTGTTTTTGCCTCCCCTTTCCTGAAGCCTGGCCCCCTTTCCTGAAGCCTGAAGCCTGGCCCTCTGAAAGGCCAAAAATCAATTGGCTGGCACACATATCTGCGCTGATGGCTCGGGTGCCAGTAGATATGGCTCTGCATGCTACTGTGGCACACGTGCCATAGGTTTGCCATCATGGCCTTATACCATTATTGACAAATGGTTGTCCAATCTCTTTATTTATTTTATTTATTTATTTTAAAATTTATAGACCGCACCCTCTCCCCCTGAGGGGACTCGGGGCGGTGCACAGGGACATTAAAATACAATAAGCAATA
>JAPKID020005229.1:0-11241 GCA_026931265.2 Tropidonophis doriae | reverse complement strand
AATTATTTTAGTCTAAAAGTACCCTGTAAGTCTGTAAAATGCCTTTCCATGCTACATGATATGGGTGGCAAATTAAAGCATGCAATTTATAATCTGTATCCATCTACATTTATTCCTGCTCCAACATCAATTTTACCACTGAATGTATTTTTCCGTCCTCTTTTTCTCCTTTCCTTTTATCTCAGATGAATGTTATCATGTGACTTGCTGTCTTACCCTATTGCATTTCTCATTCTACTTCAAAGCACCACTTTCTGTCATAACACTAAGAAAAGGCCTAATAAGTCCTAATCTCATGCCATTCAACTATGTTATCATTCCTGCCATTGCTTGCCAACTCTTGAGGCACTTTGTTGATATTTTCATATGACTCCATCCATCACAAGTCGGCATTTTTGCTGTGCTGTTGCTACTTAACAGAGTTATCCAGCTTCTCTTACTGGGCCCATTATTTGCACATCAGTCTCCTGTAAATGAGAAGCTCAGGCAATTCCTATTGCAGGGAAGAGAAGCACTATTGGATTATATGCATATTCATCTACCCTGAGTAGCAGAAGCACCCAGGGAAAAGGCATCAAAAAGGTCAAAGGGGAGGCATCACTTTGATTGCATAGTCATTGTCACCATCATATCTTCTGTGACCCCCTCCTCATTTCTGCTGAGTTGTGAAGCTGATAGACCATTTTAGACCTTGAACTTAATAGCTTCATGTCCCACTATTGAATGGCCCGCTCTTATTTGTGTGCTTCAATCATCGTGATGCATCGTTTATTATTTTCTTCCATTTTGCCTCCCTTGAAATTCTAAGCTTTACAACTGCATGACTGTATGAAGAGTACAGAAACCTGGACCAGGCAAAAACCAAAAGTATTTTAAATACGTCTAGATTTATATTTTAAAGTTACTTATCATTAGCAGAATGGTCGATATAAAGCAGAATTTGTTGCTTCTGCTCTGATGCTGAGCACATCTATTTGGGAATCAATGTCAAGGGAACTGATTTCATGTAAGATAATAAAATAAACATTGTATTTTTGTGGGAAAACTATCTTAATGTACAGGCTTTATAGTTTATAAAGAAGAGGAAGTGGAGGAGGAGGAGGAGAAGGAACAGAAATGGTATAAAGCAGGGGTCTCCAACCTTTGCAACTTTAAGTCTGAAGGACTACAGCTCCCAAAATTCTGGGAGCTGAAGTCCTTCAGACTTAAAGTTGCAAAGGTTGGAGATCCCTGGTATAAAGTATAAAGTAGAACATATTACAGAGATCCATCCATCCTTTACAGCACCACTATCCCTAAGTCACAGCCCCAAGACATGTATCACAGATAGACATTAGTTCATATAAATATCCCATCTTTTAAAGGGCTTGGTTGTTAGACTGCTAAGGAATCTACAATTTATAAATGTGTTCAGTATGTATGTGTGTGAGAAGTGTGGCTGTATCTTAGTGTGTGAATGTGTTTGGAAAGCCACTGAGTCCAAAATTAGGCTATGTCTAATAATAGATGAAAGGAAAAGAATACCCAAATGAATATGAAGGGTAATTTATGAAACGTGGGCATGTTCTTCACTAAAGTGAAGCAGATGATCATGAGTCTCCTTCTAAAGAAGCCTATTTGAAATAAAGTAATCCAGTTATTGTTATGTCTGTCGTGGTAAGTTGATTGAAAAGGTGGTAAATGAGCAGCAAAATATTATCTAAACCAGAGAAGACAACTTGATGCTCTCCAAATTTTCTGCTCATGGTTTTCTGACCATGTTGGCTTATGATATTAGAAGTTGAAGTCCAGGATAGACATCTCCCTATCTGCAATCTGTTCTGCTACAGTCCAGCTTCAGTTCGAGATTTGTATGGTAGTTGCCTTAATAAGTCAGACAGAAGATCTGTATGTCAAGAGAAAAATGATGGCGAAAGCATAACTTTGATTAGTCTTCTAGATGTGGTATAGATACAGTTACTGGTAGTTGGTTGGGACAGGAATTTCTATTAGGTTTTGGTACTACTACAAGTTGCTTTTACATGCAACTGTATCCTAGAAGATGGCCCTGAGTCTGAAAATTATATCATCTCTATTGGGTGGCCCTCAATGTCCCTCAAAATTCTCAAGCTGTCAAAATTCAGCAGCAGGAGATGAATTTTATGCAGCATCCATTTTGGCTTTTGAGATTGTGGGAGATGAAAATAAACATGTGAGGGAATCTCTGTTAGATTTAATGCACGTGGGAACTTCCAGATTACCGAACACCATCAAAGCAAGGCCAGATATTTTATGATTACTTTCTCTGATTATATCATTACTTCATTGCTATTTGTTCATTGGCCCTTAGAGGCCAAATTATTTTAAAAAATTGTAATTCCCTTCAGCCAGTTCCCTTCAAATTTATTCTGACTTACATGATGTTCATTTTGCAGGATTCCAGTGGTTCCAGTTCTCTTTTTTTATTAGATACAATATATGTTCCTTAAATAGTTGTATGCAACAAAAGCATTCTAAAATGTCTTTTGATCTCTTCTTCATTTATAGTCTTCCTTATTTTTCTTAATAATACTCTCTTACCTTCAGAAACATTCTTCACATAATTATCAGTGTTGGAATAGACAACAGCATGTAGCACTGTCAGTTGCAGAGTGCGGCACTACAAAAACCTTTGTCTGAGGTTGTTTCTTTTGGTAGAAAGGGAAAACAAAAGATAACACTGATTGAAATGTCTACACCCTTCTCTCTGTCCTTGAATTTTAAATCTTCCTTCTTTCCTTAGATCATAGATTTTTAATTGTCTATAATAGCTACCTAAGGAAAACAATAAGATAAAGAAGTCTGCCATTGTAACACTTCCATCTGATGTATTTCTGAGATGTTCCACATGATGTAAAACATTGTATGTATGATAGATTTAAACAAGCCTGCTTTTCATCCACAGCCTTATGTTTCAAGATACCAGTCGAGGATGTTTGAGAAATACAATAATTCTTTGTGGCTAACCTTGAAGACATTTTCTTCTAAACACTGAAGAGAAGTTTGGCAAAGAGTCACTTAAACTAAGAAAAGAACATAATGAGCTCTTAACCCTTTTGAATTGAGGTACCGAGATGTGGAATTAGGCAATAAAGCAACTACTTAAATGTGATTTGTTTCCTTTTTGTAATGTTGCTCTACAAAATGCTTAACAAGCTAAGTCATGTGTGTATACATTCTTTTCTTCCTCCTGTACTTCTGCTGTGAGTCTGCTACCCCAGATAAAATATGCATGAAAAGGCAACACGAAACATGTAACACTGCTTTACAAATGAATAAACTAATAGATAAATAAGGAAAACTTGGCTTGGTTTGTGTTACCTAACACACATTGGTGGTGTCCCCCACCAATTAAAAATTGCCCCAGCCAGTGAAAGATTTTTTTTGCTTGTAACAGTGCAATTATATGAAAACCAACTGTATTCCGTGAAGCAAATGCCACTTTAAAATTAAAAAGTTAATTTTAAGTGAACAAAGGTTCGTCTGTTGCCTTCAGCCTTCTTTCATTAGTGATTAATGTATTTTATGCTGATTAGGCATGTCTTTCTTCAGTCTAGATTTGAGGAAGCAGAAAACCTTTCTATATTATTCAAATCCCGCCCCCTCTTGTTGTGTGTTCAGAATTTCTTCAGTTTCATGTGATGATCATAAGAATTAGACAAATAAACAAGTCATAAGAAAGTCTTTGCTGAAGAAGCTTGGCCTGCAAGTGTGTTGCATTATGGAAAAACTATAAATTCAGTCCACAAATATTTCAGTAATGCCTTTCTTCTGAATATAAAACCTTAAATCATCTACAGTCAATATTAAAATAAAAGTCTTGATTTTTTTTTTAAAAAAACACCAGATATAAGGTCTCCAAATGAAAATGCTCCATTTCAGCTGTATCATGAAAGATTTAGAGTCAGAGCTAACCTAAGCTGTAGTGCAGGAATGCTCAACCTGGGCAAATATAAGCATGGCTAGCTGGGGAATTCTGGTAGTTGAAGTCTACAGGTCTTAAAGTTGCCAAAGTTGGACACCCCTGCTCCAGTGGGTGGTCATTTCAGGGGACTGATGTTCCTCGAACATTCACCCCTTTGACTCAATAGTTTCATGGGACCACCAGCAATTTTTCCCAGCAAGATTAAATGAATCAGCTATTTCTAGGGGTAAACGGGGTCCTGAAGATAACCATGGGACCATATGATGAAGGGCTCTGTAGGTTAAAACCAGCAATTTAAATTGCACTGGGAGGTCTATAGGAAATCAGTGCAGGGCCTTTAACACGGGTGTAATGAACTCTCATTGCTAAGAACATTATTGTACTTGGATTAGTGCATTTTGGCATAAATAAGTCTTCCAATGTCTTTTTTAAAAAACAGCTCCAGATAGAGTGCATGATGGTAATCTTAGAGTGTTCTTAACACAAACTCCAGAGTACGTTGTAACTTTAAAGGCTTTATTGCCTTAGATGTAGTGCAGAGATGGTATTCAGCAGGTTCTGACCAGTTCTGGAGAACCAGTAGCGGAAATTTTAAGTAGTTCAGAGAACTGATAAATACAACCTCTGACTGGCCCTGTCACCATCTATTCTCTGCCTCCTGAGTCCCAGCTGATTGGGAAGGAATGAGGATTTTGCAGTAATCTTACCCTGGAGTGGGGTGGGAATGGAGATTTTACAGTATCCTTCCCCTGCCATGCCTACCAAGCCACACACACAGAACCGGTAGTAAAAAAAAAATGAATCCCACCACTGATACAGTACTCTCACAATGCTCCATTTCTTCTTTTTTCCTCTGTTCTTCCTGTCATTACAATGGCGTATGGCCTGGTTTTTTGAGGGACCATACAGTATATCTCTCAATATTTATCTTCTCAGTTGATTTCATGTGGCATAGTTGGCACTCACTAGGCTGTTTAGAATAAGTAATGTCACTTGTCAGGAACCCAGAAACATACTTCTCTATCACAGTATATTTGCGAAGAAGTTCCCCAGAAGATCCAGATGACCTTATGAAGGAATGATCCTAGGCATGCATTTTCTTTTCTTTTCTTTCCTTCTTCTTTTTTTATCTTTGTTCAGGATAAATCATTATAAGAGTGAACTTATTGCAGACTAACCTCATTAATTAAATCGTTGCACCATTGGTTTTGACTTGCTGCACTATCTTTCCAAATATAAATGCTTTCACAGTAAATAAATATTTGTTGAGCACTTCCCAGTTCCATAAAGGCTGGTAACTGTTGTTGCATTTGTTTCTTTTCATGACTTTTCGATATTGAACGCTCAGGCCATTTTAAAAATGATCCATCATAAAAGCAATTGTGAGCCATCGCAAGTGTTGCCCTATACAAACCACCGTTATCTGCAAAACTTGTAATTTTCTGAAGATAGCTTGATCAAATTTCAAAGTGGGTAAAATTGACAGGGATGAATAGTTATCTCCCATCTCAGAAATTGAGCAAGTAAAGTTTCTCTAGCTGATAAACTTGGAGTCTCTTCTACTTTAATCTAAATCATACCAGAAAGTTCATTCTGATATACACCAAACAAAGAGAGTAACGCAATAGAAGTATCAAATTTTTCTCAGGCAATTAAACTTTATGCCAAGCTAATTCAATTTTGTTGCTGTATTATTAAGTCCTCTAGGAAAAAAAAAGCCCTTCACCTAAAAGTAAACCCCTTCCTTCAAATAAATCATGATTTCTTTACCCCAACCTATTTTCTAACATGGTCTCCTTGTTCTTCTTTTTTGATATATGAAATATCCAGCAAAAAATGTCCAAAGTCATAAATCAATAGTGATAAAATTAATCCTATTGCTGAAAAGAAATAAATATTTTATTGCAGTTTTATGAGTTTTTGTTCTCCTTTCACTTGCAAGTAGGTGCTGTTTAATGGTACAAAGACATTATGTTGCTGAAAAATATGCTAAAAACAATATGCAATATTAGAATTCAAAGCTACACACCTGTTTTTCAGTTGCTGAGAAAAACAATCAGAGACATCTCATGCAAAACCCAACAGACATTATCCATAGCATCAATGGAATTATTTTGGATTTCCAGTTTTGATAGAATTAATTTGTCCCCATTTACACAAAAAACTATGAAATTGCTGATGATACTATGAAAGGATGATCTTCTTAGATGGGTATCCTTGTGATCGCAATAGCACTTAGATTTATAGTGCTTCATAGTGCTTTACAGCCCTCTCTAATCTGTTTAAAGAGTCATCATATTGCCCCCAACAATCTGGGTCCTCATTGTATCAACCTCGGAAAGATGGAAGGCTGAGTCAACCTTAAGCCGCTCCGAATCAAACTCTTGGAGTGAGCAGTGAGCTAGCCTGCAGTACTGCATTCTAACCATGGATATATAGTGTATAGACCTGCATTAAAGTTGTATTATTGAAATTAGACTGGTTGGTTATGTTAATATTATATGTAGACTTTATATTTATGGGGAGATGTCACTGAACTTGTTCTGAAGCATAGGCAGAGCAGTTTTGATTTTACCTGTAATGAGGTAGAAAAAAGAGTAGCACTTGGATACATCAAAAATCACTTTTATGAGACTTGATTGAATTGACATTGATTGGCTGATTTTGGACTATCAGGTTAATACTAACTCTTAGCAGCCACATAAATAGACTTTTCCCATGAATATCTGTCCCCAATCTGACCTTTCTGCTCTTCCAATACTGTACCTATCAAGCCTGGAGGCCATTTTTTCTTTGAATCTTCAGGGCTGCCACACCTAGTGCTGTGGAAAACCAGGAGGGGGGATTGCATGGAGTGGTAGAGATATATAGCCATAACAACATTCTTTTCTCTGGGAGTCAAGGATGATTCAACCTGCACCTGGAGTGGCGTGAATGGGAGACATTTCCAGTTGGAATGGTGGAGTGATTGGACCATGTGATGAACATGTGGCTGCAGGAGAAGGGGCTTTGGTTTTCTTTTGGGTGGGGAAAAGCCAGGTGCTTTCAGATTCGGGTTTTCTCAGATGTGCCAATATGACAACTCTAATAAAATGGAACTTTGAGGAACCTCTAGCCTCAGAGTGTTCTTTCATTGGAGTTGTTACTTGCAACCCTGATAGTACCATCATCACTATATTTGAATCCATCCACCTAGCTGCTAAACATATTCTCTTTTCTGCCACTTTTCCCAGTGCCAAAGAGAAAATATTGGTATGATTGTGATTTTGGACAAAGTGCTTGGCGATCTATTTTTCTACGGAAAAGACTAAGTATCCCCCCCCCCCTTGTGTGAAGTAGATTAGAGCAATCTCCACATCTCAATCCAAATTCAATCTTTTCAGTAAATTCACAGGGACCACAACTTATTTTAATGATGTGCACCAGAATATAATACAATATTCAGTCAGTCAGACATCATCTTTGAACAGAATCCACTTACAGCCAAAAATCATATAAAGATTTAAACATAGTTTGCTTATGTTAATAATCACAACTCTATTGAAGAAACATAAATAAGTCATGCTTTAAAGTCAATTTCAATCACTTTTATTGTTTATTTTCTAGAAAAATTGTTTGAGCTGTTCAACCTTGGCAATTTTAATTTTAAGGCTTCAATTCACAGAATTCCTCAGCCAGAGATGCTGAAGTTGAAGTCCACAAGTCTGCAAATCTTAAAGTTGCCAAGTCTTCTACTTAATCTAATAGAAGTCCATTTTCTTTAAATCATTTCAACTCACCCATAAGCTATAGCCAATTATTCCTCTCCCTTGGTTGGAAATGTGTGAGGTTGAGTTACCCAGTTGTAATCCCTGCTGGATCTGTCATTGACTGCATTCCTGTTTCTGTAAGAAGTTTGTTGTCACTTCTCATGCTAGCCAAAAAGGCCATTCAAGCATTAACTAGTCCTCTCTAGATTGTTATTCAATATCACTCTAGGTGTTACACAGGGAAAATAAAGTTTGCACATGAAGGTCTAATGAAACGGATTTATTGCTAATCATATCTAGGCACAGGAATCTTTTCAACCAACTAGAACCTAGTTGGAGTTAGATAAAGCTCAACAGAATCCAAGGGAAGTTGGATTTAGTTTGCTTATAGCTATGTAAGGATTGTTAGGGGTAAAAAACACCCACTTTGGAAAATAAACAGGCGGACAGCAAGAGATACGGTGCTTAAACCACACAAAACTCTACAACACTGATAGTAGAAAAAATAAATAGTCTTTATTCTTGATGTAACTAAAATATTTCTTCCAAACAGTGATACTAACTCCTCTAACAATAAACAGTCCTTCACCAAAACACAGTTATCTTACAGTCAGTCAAAACAATGATACTCTTCTTCCATCTTCAGGTTCAGCTCCTTCCTCAGTGGCAATCAAGAAGCAAAGGAAAGCAAAAGGGGATGAACTGTGTTTCCAGCTGCCTTTTATGATTGAGCTGGAAAGCACAGCCAATCAGATTCCACACAGTCTTTAAAGTTACATATACCTTTTATTAATCCTGGTTTATATATATTGTCAACCCAACATCAGGATAATTATCCTAACAGTTTGTTTGACCAAGCTCAGAGAGCCCCAAGAACTCCACAGTTCAATCCTGATCTGCAAATATTCCTCTCTATTGAAATCCAAATCTGAACGCTTCTTTCAAGGATGACATGTTTCAAACATGGAAGCTGGGTCAGTCAGGGAATCACGCCAGGAGGCTTTCTTAGGCTAGAATGTCAATGACCACAGTCTCAGGCAAGCCTCAAGTAAGACAACCCAAGTCCCAAAGAAGAGTCCATGTTCATAATTGATGGAGGGAGATGGAGAATGGCCTTCAAAAGTTGGAATGAATTACTCCCAGAATAGAAGTGTCCTGTTTGCACAGAGTTGTGCATCACGTAGCAGAAAATTTAAGACCTTCCCTTGGAGTGATTTCATTGCTGCAGGCATAGCTATTGCCTTTGTGGCTTGCAAATTTGATAATCTCATTACAAGCTTGACTTGAAAAGGTGATTCCAAGAGGAAGATGGTTGGAAATGAATATGTAAATATTTAAAGCTCTTGACTTGCTCAGTAAGTTTGTCAGTGATTTGCCAATTATTGGAAAGGTTAAATGGTTGTTTAAGTGTAAACCTGAATATTTCTTTTAGCATTATTCATTTCTAGGTTTTCCCTAGAACAAAAGAATGCTACTGCATTCTTGATACAGAGGACAACTTGAGATATGAATGAAGTGGTAATATTATCTGCACAGAGTAAAATAGGGATGACCTAGTGAATGAGGAAATGGCTGAATTTCACTCCCACCCCTTGCATCGGGGTGGAGTTGGGGCAACTTAATGTTGCTAGATATTCACACTATTAGTCACAGACACCAATGATAAAAGCAAGTAGTCTTTTACTTGTGGTGGAAAACTAAAGTAAACTACTTTTTCACAAACAAGTGATAGTTAGTCTTGAAGTCTATAACTCAAACGATTGGCTTACAGTTGCTCAATCCACGATTCTTCTTGCTTCTTCGCTTTTCGCTGATCTAACTCGACATACAGAGTCTCCATTCAAAAGATCAGCATCTAATAGTGCTTCTGGCACCCTCTTATGGCTGATTGAGGAAGCAGCAGCCAATCACATTCCCTTGTACCAGTTAAAGTTACAGATACCAATTTCAATCATGGCTTATATATATATATTGCCAACCCAACACTAGGATTATATTCCTAACAAGTCCCACCGATCTGGAAATTATTTTTAAGAATTCGGGGGAAAGTAAATGTCACTTCCTGACACATTACTGTTCTCTAATTGGGAGTCTGTAAGCATTTGTGAATTTAAAAGTCGCAGCTACATAAGCAAGGGAAAACGAAGGCTCTCTCAATTGACTGAGTTGCATAAGGGTGGCGTAAAGCTCTTGTCAGACTTGAATTATTAGAACTAGCTCTATGAGATACACCAAAGCAGGCTCTGTTTTTTGTTTCAAAGGCCTTGTTGGAGCCTTTCCTGGTTTGCTAAAACATAATTTTGCTTTTTTTCCCCCCTCAGGAGAAATTTGGGAATATTCTTTTCATTAAGTTCCTCAGAAATGTTGATTGTTAAAGGGATTGTGCTTGCTGAGATGCATTCTTTGTCAAACCAAAGTTTGGTGGCTCATTATTTCACATGTGGGAGGAACGGGACTTTAAATATGCCAGAGTTAATAATCTGTAACAGAATTGCCAATGATAATCACATAAATAAACTGGTTAACATGAAACTGTCATTAAGACTCTCTGTTTTTAATCTTTAAAACCCAAATGTTTAAGCTGAACTTGCATTAAGGTTAGGCACAGTGGTTAGAATGCATTGCAGGCAAACTCTGCCCACAGCCAGGAGTTCCATCCTGACTGTCTCAAAGTTGATTCAATCTTCCATCCTTCCAAGGTCAGTAAAATGAGGACCCAGCTTCTAGGGGGCAATATGCTAACATTTACAAACTGCTTAGAGTCAGCTGTAAATTATATGAAACATTATATAAGTCTAAGTGCCATTACTATGGCTATTATAGCACCATTATCTAAATTACCAAACCAGATAGATAATGTGTGAACTCATTCTTAAAGAAGACATATATGTCCATGAATTTATCCCTACAACTTTTTGTTTGACAGAGTTTTTTTTCTTCATTCTTTTATTCGAGCATGTTATGATTATGGGATAAAAATAACAAATAAAATAGAATTTGGGATAAATTTCTCAGGAGGTAATTTGGAAGGAAGCTGTTGCAGAGGAAAAAAATATATTAGTGGAAGTTCAAGTTTAATCTCGGTGGTTTGATCTCTTGTTCCATTTTACATAAGACATTTGTAACAGGTTTTGCAAGGATTTTCAAAGGCTTTGAGCTGCTGGACTACATGGCTCAGTTATTGCAATAAGAAAGTGGGAAATCTGAAATGTCACAGTGAAATTAATTTATGACACAGGCCACACAGATTAATAAATGCTTAAAAGAGAAATATTTTCAGTGGACAGAATGATTGCAAAGAGGTAGGAAGAGGAATATCCAAGACCAGAGAATGGTCCTTCCTCAGGCTCTGCCATGGACTGAGGAAAAAAGTCATCAACCAATCCTAGGAGACCATACCCCCTTCTTCATTCTGGAAGGCATATTCAGAAACAGAAAGCCTTTTGTCAGTGGTGGGATTCAGCCAGTTCGCACAGGTTCAGGCAAACCAGTAGTTGGGAGAACTCTCTGGCCCCACCCACCCTGCCCCTCTCAGGAATCTCCACATGG